>JABSTL010000031.1:0-34846 GCA_013759095.1 Fusarium sp. NRRL 29148
AAAAAAGGGGAACATAGATCGTCTGCTGGACAATTGAATCTGTCGCGACGGTTACGAATCAAGTTTGAGGATTCAGCATGCGAGTGAAAGCTTTTACCAAACCGACTAATGCAGCTCTGCTGATGGAGTGCGATATTCAAAAAGGTTAGTCAGACAAACATCAAACATTTTTTTTTCTTTTTTCCTTTTACATTTCCGGATGATTATATAAATTGTTCAAGAGCTTTTTAACCCTGAATCTCCTGATGACACACACATCACCACCCTATGACGGACACCCATTACAATCATGTTATTTTGACATACTGTCTTTTGAAAGTATCAAAGCTAATGGTCAAATTATACAGGTCTCCTCGCCCTCGATTGTTCTCAAGCTTCCACAGTGTGATGTCCGTGTATGTTTACTAAACGAATTTAATAGCCGAGCTAAACTGTAGGATATGAGAAGAATGGTGATACCTAATCATATGTACTAAGAGAAAGCTTGCACTTCTAGTTAATCTTTCTATTATAATTCGAAGTCTGGAACTCTTGTTGCACGTTCCAGGCACGGACTTGAGTTTGGAGATGAACCAATATCGATTAATACTATCTATCCATTGCATTCTCACGCCTTGTAGTTTGTCTTATTATCCATAATCCCATGAGCTTGCAAGAAGACATCATCAAGTCTTTTAATCTTTATTATTGGCCCTGCCTGCCGCCCCTCAGAGGCGCGACTTCGTTTGCTGTCAATACATACCAGAAGTCACCTACATCAAGTCATCATACTTCAAGGCACGTTTTGCTACCTCAATAGCTCGATCCGGTAGTCCAGCAAGCCTTGCGACTTTCAGGGCATGACTCTGTCGGTTAATACCTCTCTGAAGTTTGTGGTTGTAGAAGAAACCTCCCTCGCCATCCTCGACTATATTGGTGCAATATGTCTGAACAACACCTGTCTCGGCTGAACGCAATCCCTCTTCTTGAGCTAAGTCAGCCACAGTGTGGAAATGTGTCGCGAAAAGGGTGCGGCATTGGTTGACGGTCGCGAGGTGATGCAGGCATGCAAAGGCGACAGCTGTGCCGTCCTCTGGCGTGGTTCCCCGACCGATCTCATCCATTATGACGAAAGACCGCGGCGTTGCCTGCTTGAGGATCGCTGCTGTTTCCAGCATCTCAACCATGAATGTGCTTTGATCGCGGTAGAGGTTGTCAGCTGAGCCCACTCGGCTAAAGATAGCATCCACAATCCCCAATTCTGCGTATGATGCAGGCACGTAGCAGCCGATCTGGGCCAAGATCGTGATGAGAGCATTCTGGCGTAGAAACGTACTTTTGCCGGCCATGTTGGGACCTGTGATCAGCCAGATCCGGCCGTCAGTTGGCGATCCAACCAGACAGTCGTTCCTCACAAAGCTTCGACCCTGCTCATATAGGCCTCCCTCAACAGTGGGATGTCTGCCGCCTATAATGGTATGGCTAGTCGTGTTGTTCAGAACGGGCCGGACAAGGTTCTGCTCGCGAGCCAACTTAGCGAAGGAGGTCGTGATGTCAAGTTCATCGAGGACGTTGGCATTACGGCGCAGCTTGACAAGATTTTTGACGACAAGTTCTCGAAGGGAGTAGAACACGGCTTGTTCTTCAGCACGAATCTGGGCACGAACTTGGTCCATACGCTGCCCGAGAAGTGTCCATTCGGAGATGTGAAAAGATCGTGTGGAACGACTCGAGGACAGAGCTTGTACATCAGCAAGATTTCGAGCGTCTTTGCCCTTGATATGGGCAATGTGGCCAAGGCCGGGTGTCCACTTGAGGGATAGACTAGGAGCATTGAATCTTTGGCGGAGGGTTTCGTTGAGTGTCGCTTTCTCTTCTGTCAAAGACGCGAGATCAGTGTGAAGCTTTGCCAAGTTTGGGCTCGCAGCAGGTCTCATGATCCAGGCTCCATTCTCTTCGGCGTAATAATCCCGAATACTGACGGGCCGTTTTCGCTTGCCCTTAGGAAGAGATGCCGCATCGTCCTGCGAACCTTCGTTGCTAACGACAATCTCAGCAAGGGCTAACATCTGGCTGGCCTCGGAGTCTTGGGCGTCATGCTGTAACACAATACCTTCTTCATCGATTACATCTCTGATGCGCTGGGAAAGTTTCAGGGGCTGCGTGAGACTGATTCGAGATAACAATGAAGTTAGGCAGTGGTGCTCTGACTTGCGAGATGCAGCGTTGGCATTTTTCAAGAGATTCACGACATCCCTGGTCGCATCGATGGTACTGGCCAGATCGAGGAGGTCATCAGCATCGCCACGGCCGAGTGTGAATTTCTGAACAAGTCGCTGAGAGTCGTGACTCCTACGCAACAAGAGGATTACGGAGTCACTCAGGTCTAAATCGTCGATGAAGCGGGTGACAAGGTCTTGTCTACTTGTGATGAGCTCAAGAGACGTGGACGGTGCACTCAGCCACTCGTTGAGGAGTCGAGCACCGCTTTTAGTAACAGTGCGACGAATAGCATGTAGCAAACTACCCCGGAACACACCATCACGAATGGTTTGCTTGATCTCAAGAGCACGCATGCTATTTTTATCAACAGCCATGATCTGCATGT
Organism: Fusarium sp. NRRL 29148; assembly: GCA_013759095.1. Classification (NCBI taxonomy): domain Eukaryota; kingdom Fungi; phylum Ascomycota; class Sordariomycetes; order Hypocreales; family Nectriaceae; genus Fusarium; species Fusarium sp. NRRL 29148. Next base: position 2,588 of record JABSTL010000031.1, read on the forward strand.
CTTTGTTTCTTAGCGGAGGTTGCAACTTCATACTCATGCCTTGAAGTCGATCCTTGACATAGCCAAGAAGGAAGCCGGCAGCATGTACCTCAGCTGGTGAGAAGGCGGATGCTTCATGTTTGGCTAGGGCACACTCTAGCATGGGCGTCCAGTTTTCCGGATGAAACAGCGAAGAATCATGCGGGCAGGGTGCGTATGAGATGATGTGACGATCCTCAGTGAGGAGGTCGGATAGGCCATTGTCAGGGCAAGACTGCAGAGCCTGGTCTAGGAGAAGCTCACGCGGGCATAGCCGGGACAAGATCGTCGGTAAAGATGCAAGATTGGCTTCTTGGGTGCAGAAGTAGCCGGTCGAGAGATCAAGCCATGCTAGGCCAAGTGACATGTCTTGGAACCCCTGAGTCTGTCCAGCACGTCGGCCAACGCCAGCGTTAACAGCTGATGGTGAGGGGTGGTCTGATTCGGGTTCATGGCCCACTAGTCCTCCTTGAGAGCCTGCCACTCGGCCGATAACGGTCTTTACATCAGTGACGGTATTTGTGGCTTTGATGCCTGCGTCAATATGAATCGCCATCACGTAGTTGTTGGCATATGGATCCATAAAATTCTCATCTATTAGAGTTCCGGGAGTAATGATACGAGCAACTCGACGATCATGCATCAACCCACCTGATCTGACCTTTGCTGTGGGAGAGTTTGGATACTCCTCAGCGATCGCGACATGGCGACCGAGATCTTGAACGAGGATTTTGAGAAAACGATCGAGCTGGAAGAAGGGGAAACCTGCCTATAAGACGGATGATGATGGTGAGACATTGGACCGGAAGATAAGGAGATAACGTCAAGGTAGAGGGCTAATAAACATACCATGGGCACAAGGCCAGCATTTGTCCTTTTGTTAGCTACCTTGATGTTCAACAGGGGCCCGTACTCCTCAGCGTGCTCAAAGTAAAGCTCGTAGAAACCGCCCACGCGAGTCAGCAACACACAATTATCAAACTTGAGCATATTCTGACGGGCTTGAAGCAGCACGGTGGGATACGCGGGAGGATCTTGGGGTAATGGCGGCAGCGGGAGCGGCAAGGCCTCTGTCGACTCATCGTGGGGAGATGAAACTGACGATGACGTTGGTAGAGAAGACGCTGGCTTCGGTTGAATAAGCCCCTGAGGCAAATCGGAGAGCTTTATGGTGGTGGTGGTCTTTTTACCCCTGGTTTGGAGAGGACGGTGGGGAGATGGTGGATGTTGGAATGAGCGGATAGAAAAGCCATGGTATAGTGAGTGCTCAACAGGACAGTGCCCATGAGGAATGGCAGAAGCTTTAGGTGGAGGAGCTGTTGCTGCAGCGTCAGAAATGACAAATGTGGCTGCCTTGAGCAGAGAGCTAGAAGCTGAGGCAGAGGCAGGCACAGAGATAGACCTAGAGGTTGAAGCTGAAGGTGATGCCAAGGGCCGCAGATAGCGGATGCCGAACACTGGGAGCACCATACGGCTGGAACATGGGTTAGGCTGTTACAGTGGCGATGATGTTTATGCAACGAATAGATATCCTTCTGAAATATCCATCAAGCAAGGGCAGGTCAGTTTCTGATTTGGGAACAGCTCAAGAGGGGTAGTTGGTCAATCAACACTCCAGCAACCTAGACCTAGGTATGTATGATTGATTAATGCTTGCTAGTGGGTTCGAGGCTGTCGACAATAGAAGCAAGATCTGGCGTGTAAAATGGTGGCACTGATGACCAAGGAATGGTATGGTGATCAACGGATGGATCATGCAGGGCTCATATGATGGCAAGAAAAAGAGGAAGCATTCCCATACAACCCCGCTGGTGCGAGATGCTCGAAACTAATTAAGGTACCTACATAGGTGTACGGAGTAATATAATAGCAAGGAAAACAGCAGCATGGGGCATCGAAAAGTGGCTCCAAATATTGTAAATCGGTTTATCATACTCCGTACAGAGTAGAACCAACGCGATTCGCTAATAGGGCACAAGAATAGAACACAATCGGTCGGTGAGTTACAGCTTGCGCTTGGTAGTTACCTAGGCAGGCGCTTCAAATCCTCTATCGTCAATCAAATTCTGGTTGTTTCCGTGTGGGGAAGAGCGTTATGGAATACATCGGTGAAGAAGATAAGGGAAGGAAAAGAAGATAATTAATTAAATGGTAGGTACGGAGTAAATCAACATCAATCGCACCGAGCCCGGGAGGAGGAGCCAATGTAACAGCTTCATCTGAGAGACCAAATCTGCATTGACGAGCATAGAAATACCACAGCGGGCTATCATAGCCACCTGTCATCTCGTTAATTGGGACACAGTTCTCGACAATTCGTTTTACTGGTAAGGTCGGCAACCACAAAATCTCCTCATCTTCAAGTGGTAACGAATGGGGAAGAAAGGAACGTTCGGTAATAGTAGGACCCCTTGGCTTATAATTCCGATCCTGATGGATGATCCAGGGACTTTATGACAAGGTACTCCAGAGATTTTACGGAGATGGACAGCGCCAGAGCCCACAAGCGAACAGCACATGTAGCCATGAACCGGAAGGAATCTGACCATGGAGGCGTTTGACCAACGAGAGGGACCCGGGTCTTCGCGAACAACGTGTGAGTAAACAGTCGAGAGTCATGCCCTCGAACGACAGTAGCTAATGCATGGCGATTCGCGGCTTTTCCGAGATTTACAGGGCCTGGTTCCCTCTAAAGCAATCGACCATGCCTGTATGGATGCAGGAAATAGAGTTCCCGCCTGGAGCTTGATATGGTGTGGGAAGTGGAAGGATATGTGGTGCCATGAATCAATGCTACATCAAAAGATTTCGTTGCACCATTTCCTGGGTGATATCTCGAGATTAATGAACTAGGTACGGAGTTAGCTATCTACCTAGAACTTCCATCGAAACAGCTAAATCCTCGGCACGCAAAAATTATACAGTGCGGAGTAGTTTCGGGTACTAATACGGTGACAGGCCGGTGGGGACTTGGGACTTATCAACTACTCCATACGTCTTAAAATCGTGGTCCCATGTTAGCGTCATCATCATCCCTCAACACCAGATGGCCCTGCAAATCTGCCCAAGCTACCGGAGCAGGAGCTCAACCCCTCCAACCCAAGCCCGACTGACGATGTATGTGTCTTAATCTAACCAATGTGCACACGGTATGCTGCTGGGCGGTAAAGCGACTGTCCTCCTCTTTTGGACAAGGGAAGAGGGACAGTTGATGACGGAATCTCTCCAACGTAGCAGTCGGCAAGCTCGCATCGCATGCCTATGGGGATCCATCCATCTCCATCTCCGAATGAACTGCTGTGTGTACTGAACAGGTAAGGCAAGCAACTCAGCGAACCAAGAAACGATGTCCGAAAACCAGCCTTGTCACAACAAGACAGCACCACTTCCGGTTTAAGCAATCATATCAGATGGGGTCTATGAAGTATGGCATTGGGCTGAGCAGGAAAGAAACGACGAGAGATGAAAACAACACCATCGCTGCGAGAGATCTCACAGCATACCTAGCTCTGAACAGCACATAGTAACAACATGCTATGTCTCCAAGACAACACATGAGAGGCCCAGAGTCAGCATCAGATTGAGCGGCCGTCTCCATGAGAGCCAGGGAACCCCCTTGATAGCCTCCAAGCGTTCATCTGGGTCATGGCATTGAACTGTGCCGTACCGGGCTCAACCGTGAGCCATGCAGAAGAAACAGACACTGGAATTCAGACACAGCTTGCTGAATGGGCGCACTGTATTTCTCATGCCATCCATAGAAAGACAGTTCCAGGCTTGATATGGCTAGAATCAACACAGACAGAGCTGCCACCCAACCATTCACAGCGCCAGTATCGACTTTTGGGCGATAGATGTGCTGCTGGAAATTCAATGGCACAAGCATATCTTCCCGCGGGGTCGGCGTGGGCCGATTCTTGAGAGAGCCTCAGCCCATTTTGGGTCCGCTGCCACACGACGTCGCCGCACCCCCCTGCCCAAAAGCGCCAAACGCTCGACCACATCTGTCGATTGTGACCTAGCTATATATCCCCTTTGCGCGCGTTCGCTGGCCAAACGCAACGCCCTACGCTTCCGCATCGTTGCTGTGCTCATTCACTTATATACAGAGATAGAACTCAGCTATCGACCCTGTGTCTTGCTTAACTGATCTGATACAATTCTCTACATTATCACTTACACGCCCTTGATCCTCAACAACAACGGCTACCCTGACAGCAACCGCACGATAAAACTCTTCAAATAACACGATATAAACATTCAAATCAGCTCGAAAGATAAAAGAGGAACACAGCCCCTGTTTAGTCGAATATCCCACTCCGCGGCGCCATTTAATCCCAGCACACAGTCCCTTACCTGGAACAGTGCGCCCAGACAACCTGGATCACCACTCAGCATACATATATATATTCTCTCCAAGCCTCACTCTGCGAAGAACGCCTTATGGCGGCTATGATGTCGTCTGTCAACCCCTTTACACCGGTGACCCCCCCACCGGAGAGCCACTCCTTTCCTCAACTTCCTACCCAAAGGCCTTTACAGAACAACCTAAAACGAAAGGCCTCGATGCAAGAACCCTTCAGTGGCCTTGCAGGCCTCAACACTCCCACGATGATGGCTCCCCCCCCCCCCTCCGACTTCACAACCTAGAATGTCCTCGTCGCCAAACCGCAGTTCTGGGCCTAGTTCCAGCAGCACTCCTCAGTCCAGCGAGTCAACAACCCCCGAACTTCCCAGCATCGCCGGTGCCAATCTCGATCCAAAGTACCTCGCCATGGTTTCTCGTATCGCTGCTTATTATCAGCAGAGGTGTCAGGCTGTTGCCAACTACCAACAGCAACGATGCCAGGCTTGGGCCAACATGCACAGACAAAAGTGTCAAGATATGATGCAGGCATCTATGTTGGTTGTCGCTTGGTATGTGAGAGATCGCATCCAGCGCAGGCGAAGAAGGGAGAAGCGCCATTTCAGATCCGGCTTGAGACGCAGGACAGACCAGAATAAAATCGCACGGACTGAGGTCGTTCGTCGCTGGGTTAAGCAGATCCCCGAAGGACCTGAGTCACCCAACGAGCCCCTCAACGTTCAGCTTGCAGACCGCGAAGAGGCCGAGTTCTCCATGGATCGTGAGACACAGCCGGACAAGGACACCAAGCTATTCGAGATGGCCGACAACCTTATAAAGAGCCAGTACAAGAAGATTGAAGTTCCTATAATGGGTGTACTCAACTTCGACGAAAGCGACAATGACAGCGAGAGTGACCTGGAAGAGCCAGAGCAGTACGACGAGATGGACGAAGCCGAGGACTTGGCTGAAGACGACGAATACTACGAAGTGGAAGATGATGAGCTGTACGACGATGAGGACGAAATCGAATACACAGGGGATGGTGCTTCAGAGGTTGTTCACCATGGCACAGGGACTGGCTCAGGCAGCCGAAACAATAACTTGAGTGAAACCTCATAAGAATTATTCTCCCACTCAACATCCCAACAATCAGCCCTCTTCCGAGGGGCGGGGCGAGGAACCTCACTAATGACGACAAGGAAGCATCTACATCCCGGCGACATAACACAACTCCAACTATGGGCACATTTTTAAATTGGTTTCTTTTTCAGGGAAAGGCGCAATAACACGGCGGGTGATGGTCCACAACGAACTTACACACTGGAGTCAAGAGCATCTCCATTTTTATCTGTTTCTCATGGCATATATACATCGATGATACCTTTTTCTAGCATGGCATATTTGGGTTCATTGTTGGTTTTTACTAGGACATCAGTGTAGGTCTACCTGGTAGTGGACCCAGTAGGCAGTCGTACGCGAGCTGGGCGTATACTATATACAATCGACATAAATGAAGATATTTCCATCTGGACATCCATTTCTTAATTCTGTGGCTGCGGAGAAAAACATAGTTCCGAAGTGTTACTCATCTGGAAAGCAATCGAGCACTGACACCTCGTGAAACCGTGAGAGTGGTCGAACTGCCGCGTTCCAAACGTAGCACAGCATTTCATTGATCAGCGATGGGACAAGAAGGAAAATGCCAAAAAGAGCGGGAAATGGCATGGTAAAAATCGATTATCGTAGCATTGAATCGCTTGGGCTGGCAGACTGGGCTGGGCAGTGCGTACTGCACGGAGCACTCGGCAGTAAAACAGCCCATGAAGCGTGAGGAATCGTTCGATATTTCCTCGTTCTAGGGCGACATGTTCTGCAGGCTGGTCTAGGCTTCAAGGTGCTGAGTAAACCGGTGAGGGAGGAGGTAACCTCAGGGAGCAAGAAAATATTATACCATAATATAAAGTGTCGAAATAAACTTAGTAAAGAGTACCCTAAACTTAGGCTAAATTTACCTAAATATTTTTTTTACTGACGGTCAAGCTCCTGAGTTTTCTTTCCTCCCTAGTATGATAATGTCAGACAGCCAACTACAGTAGGTAGGTAGTTAGGCAGCTTACCTAGACTAGTACCTTGTAAATCGATGATATTTGGTCTTGTTGTCTGAGATTGAGTGAATGTGAAGTGAGAGACTAGCTATCAGATTCTATTTCCCAGATTTGTTTATACGCAGCCTAGTAGTCTAAGGTATAAACCTCCAGCTTATTATTAGTTAGGTTAGGTAGAGTCTTAAACCCTACCATAATCTCTCGCAATATTCATCATGGCTACCAAACTTTGTTCTAGTATAAGACTTGTACTATCTTATAGAGAAGTTATTCTATACTAAGCTTTGGACTTTTGTAAAGAGATAAAGGCATTGCGGATCCAGTACAGGCCATTTACTAGATCGAATCAGTCCGCGAAGCCACTTCACCCATCATAGGTCTGTAGCTGGCTTATGCTGGCTGTGATGAATGTTGTGAGAGGTTGTGGTAACTTTGTAATGAAACTTTCACAAACCACCATCTGCTCCTTGCTACCTTGTATATTCTCACTTTTTCTACGTACCTAAGGTATTCAACGAACTGCCTTGGCATTACCTACTGAAGCCAAACATTCCCGGCTTATTGCTCTCACTTTTTCTTATCTTTACCTTGATACGGGTGAGATCTGCTGTGGATTGGTGACTTGATGCTTCCGCTTGTAGGCACAGGCAAGGCAAGGCAAGGCAAGGCAAGGTACGTAATGTTTGGAAGATGTGGCTGAAAGAGAAGGTCGCTTCGTGCTTGTGAATGTGACTTGCTGTGATACTGCCCTGCTGTCCTTCAAATTCAACCTAGTAGATCGTGGCTGCCGAAGGTCAAATCATAGATGGAATAAGGCACCTCCTAGAAAGTGCAAATAAATAATGTGTTCCGTGGCCCAAAGCTTATTGCAACTCTGATCTATCAACCCGTGACGCTTTTCGCATTCTCCCTAACTTAGTACTTCTCCTCGACACTAAATCGTTCTCCTATTATTACTCTTCACCAAACAACGACAACTGTCCTGTCCAAAATTCCTTGGATGTACCGACTTCGATAATATTGTGACTGGTTTCTATCCGAGTATCATTCATTCGTTACTCAAAAGTTGTATTCCAACGCGATGAGGTACGTGATTTATGCTGCATCAAGTTGAAGCAACGGATCCATCTCCCCGCACCACCAGTTCCCCAAATCCCGATAAGTGAATCACCTGGACCCATTCCCAAACTCTGCTTGGCTTAGAGTGTTGTTCGTTCCGAGTCTAGTGTGTCCTCTGCCCCGGTTGCTGTGCCGCAAGCGCTTCAACCCCTGTCAAGGTACTCGACGGGAATGGATGGGCACCTCGTAGTGGGCATCCCCCGCTTCCATTTCGGCTTGGCGTTCGTGGATATCGAAAAAAAATACATCAACATTATCTCGCCAGTACATAGGCGGCTGTATGCAGTGCCTTTTTGTCAATACATCGCTCGGCAGCTGTCTTTCGCCCCCGTGAAGCTCAATGGAGCTCACTTGACTTAACACAGAGCTTAACACAAAGCTTCCCACGTTTCACTGGCATACGTACAACACTCCTCCCTGAACATACGCGGATTAGTTATCTTACTTTATACAATGCCAATTTAACTCTCCTTCTCCCTTCGTGCTGTGCCCCAACCCGAGATTCTGCTCCTCCTTTCATTCTTCATTCCTCATTGCTTGACGATACCGCTAAAGTGTCAAGCACCGACTCACGATTACTCTACAGTATCAACAACACATTCGACCGCCTTCTCTCGACCTCGGCAGCCTGTCGTCGTCATTCCCCTTCACCGGAAGACCAGCCGCTGCACTCATCTTCCGGAAAGCTTCGGCGCCTTTCAAATCGATCTGCTCCTCCTGCTCCTGGGCATCCCGACATTTACACTATGGGTGGTGGCAGCGAAAACAAGGGAGATGCCTCCTCCTACCCTCTCTTCGCCGAACGGCCTGTCGGCGTTCCAAAGACAAGCATTCTGAAAGGCCGCATTGAACCGTTCTACAAGTCAGGACAGTACTATAAGGTGAACCTGCAAGCGTATGGCATTATCAACTCACTCACTCGGAGTTTTTAAGAACTAACATGCCTCATAGGAACATGTACAACGGCAGATACTCGGGCAAACCTCATGTTCAACTGTCAGTGTGGGATGCACCAGACCTCTCCAGGCCAACTTTTGAAGAGGCTACAAGCCACGAGTTCAAGGAGACCCATACCGGTACCTCTTTTGGACCCTCGTGGTCCACTCATTGGTTTAAGGTTGTCCTGCGTATACCGGATGAGACAAAGGACGAAGAGCTCATTGAGCTTCATTGGGATGCCAACAACGAGGGCACCATTTGGACCGAAGGTGGTGTTCCCATCCAAGGCCTCACTGGTAGCGGAGAACGCATCGAATGGGTCATTCCCGACTCATTCCGTGACGGAGAGGAGCACACAATTTATATCGAAATGGCCTGTAACGGCATGTTTGGAAACGCCCCTAACGGCACGACAACCATTGCACCGCCGGATCCCAACAGGCGTTTCAACCTCAGCAAGGCTGACATTGTCGCCGTCAATGTCCCAGCTCGCAAACTCCACTTAGATATGTGGGAGATTGGCGATGCTGCTCGAGAACTACCCGAGAACTCAGCTGAACAGAACCATGCTTTATCTGTTGCCATGAAGATCATCAACACCTTTGAGGTCAACAATCAGGAATCGATCCTTAAATGCCGCGAGATTGCCCGTGAAATTCTTGGCCCTGATGTAGACTCTCATAAGGTGTACGAAGGAGGAAAGGAACCTGTTGTTTTTGGAATCGGTCATTGCCACATCGACAGCTGTTGGCTGTGGCCCTGGGCTGAAACAAAGCGCAAGGTTGTTCGATCATGGATGAACCAATGCGACCTCATGGATCGCTACCCAGAATCCAACTTTGCCTGCTCCCAAGCCCAACAATACAAGTGGCTAAAGACGTACTATCCTGCTGCATATAAACGTGTCAAGCAGAAGGTAAAGGAGGGCCAATTTCATCCTATTGGTGGCAGCTGGGTCGAGCACGACACAAACTTACCCAGCGGCGAATCACTTGTCCGCCAGTTCTTTTATGGCCAGAGGTTCTTCGAGGCCGAGTTTGGTTCTCGATGTCGAACTTTTTGGCTGCCAGACACCTTCGGATACTCAAGCCAGCTTCCACAGCTTTGCCGATTAGCCGGTATGGACCGTTTTCTGACCCAGAAACTGAGCTGGAATAACATCAACAACTTTCCTCACACTACTTTCATGTGGGTAAGCCCTGATGGAAGTCAGGTCATCTGCCACATGCCTCCCTCTGAGACATATACAGCAAACGCTGATTTCGGTGATCTCAAGAGGAGCATTGCAAACCACAAAACAATGCGTGTTGACAGTTCGTCTCTACTTGTCTTTGGAAAGGGTGATGGCGGCGGCGGGCCAACTTGGCAACACTTCGAAAAGCTCAGACGATGTGCCGGAATCAGCAACACTATCGGCGGCATTCCAAAGATCAAGATGGGGCTGACAGTTGATGACTACTTCGACCGTCTCAACCGCAAGGCCAGCGAATTCCCTACATGGTATGGGGAGTTGTATTTTGAACTACACAGAGGAACGTATACCACACAAGCCAACAACAAGTATTACAATCGAAAAGCCGAAGTGATGCTGCGAGATATTGAACAATTGGCAACTTTCGCATCAATCAAAAACAAGTCGTACAAGTACCCGACCAAGGATTTGGACGACATGTGGGAGGCTGTTCTTCTGTGCCAGTTCCACGACTGTCTGCCAGGAAGTAGCATTGAAATGTGCTACGATGACTCGGATAAGGTATTTCGTCCCATAACTGCGGAAGCTTTGCTAATATGGTATAGGTCTATGCTGAAGTCTTTGAAACTGGCAAACGTCTCCTGAAGGATTTGTATGAATCGCTCAACGTCTCTAGCGAATTCTCAACGTGCCTCAGCGAGTCTGTTGCCATCAACACCCTGCCATGGCATCGTAAGGAGCTTGTTGAACTTTCTGAAACTGAAGTCGGTGTTGCTTGTGGCGACGGCCAGCTGCTCAATCTTCGCACGTTTAAAGCACAGGAAGAAAAGCCTGCGGTGACCGTCTTGGAGCAGTCTACTGATGTTTATGTCCTGCAAAACGAGCAACTCCGCGTTGTCGTCGAAAGCGGTGTCATTACATCCCTTTACGATGTGGTCAACGATCGTGAGGTTATTGAAAAGGGTGGAGAGGCAAACAAATTTGTCATCTTCGATGATATTCCTCTTTACTGGCAAGCATGGGATGTAGAGGTATACCATCTCGACGCACGCCGAAAGGTTGAATATGGAAAGACAAAGATTTTTGAACAAAAGCCTCATCGAGTCACCCTGGTCACTGATGTCAAGATCAGCGAGAACAGTTATATCAAGTCATACACCACCCTCTCTGCAGCCCTCAAAGGGCAACCTTCTCGGGTTGACGTCCGAGCAGACGTCAACTGGCATGAGGACTCCAAGTTCCTCAAGGTCGAATTTCCTGTCAATGTAGTCAATACCGAGGCCTCCTACGAGACCGCTTTCAGCATCACCAAGCGGCCAACTCATTATAACACAAGCTGGGACATGGCCAAGTTTGAGGTGTGCTGCCACAAGTTTGCTGATCTCTCGGAGAACAATTATGGCGTTTCTATTCTCAATGACAGCAAGTATGGTTTTGCGACTGCAGGCAAGACGATGCGATTGTCACTCCTACGGGCACCCAAGGCGCCTGATGCCAACGCCGATATGGGACGTCATTCCATCCGATGGGCCATCCTACCTCACAAGGGTAGTCTATCGTCTACCACTGTTAAGGCTGCTTATGCTTTCAACAACCCCCTGAAGCCCGTCACTGCCTCAAAGGCGGTCTTGGAAAGTGTGTCCAGTGCGCCAATCAAGCTCGTCAATGTTGATGAGTCTGACTCTCTTGTACTGGACACGATCAAGCGAGGCCAGGATGACGAAGACGTCAGCCGAGATGATGGCCTGCGTATCAATAAGGGCCAGAGCATTATTCTTCGGGTGTATGAGTCCTTGGGAGGCCGCAGTCGTGGAGTTATTGAAACTAGTTTCGATGTCAAGCGTGTTACCAAGACGAACATCCTAGAGGATGAAGTGGAAGAGATTCAGAAGGAAGACGGAAAGATCCCGATTACACTACGACCGTTTGAGGTAGCAACTTTCAAACTCGAGCTGTAGGGCGATTCGGAGTGGGAAAATTGTGTCTGCTCAGGCTCAGAGGTGCGCGTCTTTGTGATTTGACGTTCAAGTCTGACCCAACGGCTCTTCTCGCACACGTGGTTCACTACTAAGGTTACTACTAAGGTTGCAACGCTTGAATTTATGAGCAGGACATGCAGGTAAGCAGCAGCTCTCAAGACGGCACGTAAATAGGGAGTGTGGTTGGCGGGGACGACTACCAGACAAGAACTTAGTTAATTACCAGCAAATGGCCCTATCATTCCAAACCCTAAACGCCGTCTCCTTCAAGTGACAAGCAAGAAATGTAACATAATCAACCGTCGGACCCGGGAGGTCACCCAACCAGCTAGATGAGAGCAACAAAGGAGGTAGGTATCTTTTATTGGTATTCAAATTCAATTCGTCGCTCTGCTGCACAGTTTAAAAGGTGCGCCGTGCCAGCAACTAATGGGAATCATCAGGAAGGTCCTCGATAACTTCTTCAACCATTTCGATTAACTCGTGAATATCCGGTCGCTCAGCGGGTTCAACACACAGACATTTCCTGACGACATCGCGAATCGGCTCGCTGATCTCAACCGCTGGTGCTTGCTGTTGCTGTTGTCCTTGTTGCGGGCGCATGCTATTAGAACGCTTCACGCCAGCAGGTCCTTCATCAGGGAAGCGCCAATCGCCACCTAGAACACACAGAGACAGAGTACCACCGGTCTCGTCGGAGCGCATCTCAAAAGGGGACTTGCCGACAAGGCAGGCGTAGAGAGTGCAGCCCATGGACCAAATATCAACCTTTGTATCAATTACCATGCCAGTCTGAACATCAAAAAGCTCGGGGGCACGGTAAGGCATGGTTGAATGTTCAGCGGCCGTGTCTTGAATCTGGAGGGCCAGAGATTGTGATGTAACAGGAATTGGCGACGGAGCGACGGATCCCAAATCCATGAGGATCGGGGTTGAGCCGGAGTCATCGATCATTATGTTGCCTGAGGGTAGAGATGAGTATGGGAGGATGAATGAGAATAATACCCCGATGGGTAGCCTTACCTGGTTTGATGTCTCTGTGGGCGTAGTGTTGAATAGATCTGCCTCCACTGACTTGATTCTCCTCCTCCAGCAGACCCCTTTCTTGCTCGCCTTCCTCTTCTTCCTCGGTTCGCTTTCCTCGCGTATTGTTTCTCTCGCCGTGGTTCAGCTCATCCTCTTCCCGCCCCATGTGCATGCGCTCCACGGCAGGCTTATAGTCATGCATGGCACGCAGAGCCTTGCACACTCCGAGGAAAAGCAACATGAGACGACGCTCAGGGAACCGATCATGGTTGACCAAGTTTGCGTTGATCATGTCCTGCAGATTACCGCGCTTGTAGTATGGCAGAAGGACGTAAACGGTTTTCGTCGCCTCGTCGGCGCCGCGTTCGGTTGCGACGGAATGGTCGACAGCGGAGATGATGGTTGGAACGTGAGAGAAGAGCCGATAGGCATCAACCTCACGCATGGCCTGCTGTACCGATTCAGCGCCGAAGGGACATCGGATCTTTTTAAGTGCGAAAAGTTCGTGGCTTGAGGTATCTTCGACAAGGTATACGTAAGAGAAGCCGCCCTGGCAAGTGTCAGCAACGTGGAGTGCGAGAGAGCGGTGCTTGTTAGTCTACCTCTCCAAGTAATCTTAAGATCTTAAAGCTCCGGTTGTTGATCTTGAGGTTGGGGTTTCCGGGAAAGCAGTTGAGACAATTCCCGAACGAGTAGAAGAGGTCCAGAAGTACTTGCGCCATGATCTATCGTGGGGATGGCGATACACTGACTTAGAACCCTCTTCGATGTGCAATAAACCGCCTCTCCGCTTCGTTACAGCAGATACCGATAATCAGAGATTCGCTATAAAGTCTGAAGGACGAGGAGAGAGCTGCGTGCTATTCAGCAAGATGCTGATCGTCAGGGACAGGTGTGGTTGTGGTTGTGGTTGCTGGCGATGTGTCGTAATTGAACAAAAGGAAGAATTGTTAATCGCAGTTCGGGTTGACTGTCCTCTTGTTTCCATAGAATTACAGCGAGGGTTTATGTCAAGTAGAGAGAGCGACACAGTGCCGAAAAGGGGAGAGGGAAAGCTGAATGAATGTCAATATGTTGTCTTTGGCTGATGCTGGAAGCTGAGCTGAGAGGCTCTAGTTAGAGTCTGAGCCACATCAGCCATCAATCAGCCTTGAGCAGAAGGCAGGTTCCCTTAGCTGGTCCATTAGGTACCTTAGTGCCTTGAACTGGAACATTGCAAAAAGATGCTAACCTGATTTAGATAAGCTCAGCCTCCTCTGTGGGCTCGCTTGAGTCCCCAGATACCTTACATAAGCTGCATATTTGAAATTCCCTAAAAGATGGATCTTGATAGATACAACATACCTAGGTATGGTATGATATATCTGTAAGAAGCTCATCTCTAGTTATATTGATTTTTATTTCCCCCGGGAACTTCTTTCGCCACTCAGGCCACTGACTTCCCGGCACGAGCCAGGTTTGATCGATTACATATGAATTGAATTGCTTGAACTGGTGTTGCGTTCCTCGGCTGTTACAGAAATGCGTCGAAACATCATGCTCCCCATTCTGAGGCATGCAGCTACAACAAAAGTCAGGGGGATCTATCTGTACTCTGGAGGTAGTAAATACCCTAAAATGATCCTTGCCAACTAGGGTCAATCTTCTCAAGATGCAGTTACATAAGGTATCGTCTTTCGGCAATTGACATTTCTTGATTTCGTCTATAATGAACTAAACGGCGAAGTTCGCTGCATACTTCTAGTCTGATTTTGCAACAATTAAAGGTACCTAAAGCAAGGTCTTCGAACAAGACAGCTTTCGCTTTATCCCGCTTACCTCCCATTCATACATACTACATACACACGTACACACATACATACTCAATTGCGAATCCCGTTCCAGATGGGGGGTTGCAACAAAGCCTTTGATGAGTCAATCAATCCTGCCCACTCAAACCCAACTCCGAAAGCTCACAATCCTCTTGGCCCGTTTGTATATATACTATGTAGATGGAAGGGTTTTATCCCCATCCAACTCATATAGACGAGCAAAAACTCCGTTGCTCACTCTCCTAGATTTTCACCAGTGTCCCCTTTGTGCGCTCAAATGTTGTTCATTTTCAACGGGCAATTACTCTCCTGTGTTCTTCTGATCATGAAAGGAGATTTCGTAGCGAGGGACTGGCACTTGCTCCACTCGCCGGGCGACTCGGTGGAGGCTGTGGCCCATTTCGAGGGCCTGTTGGGCTTCCGTGAGGAGCAGGATAAGTCGGCCTCTGCGGGTGAAGTTCATGAGGGAAACCATCGTGCCGCGGCGGAGGCGGTGGTGCCCCATTCGTCAGGGTTGGTGGTGGTAAGTGCGACGCAGGAGGGGGGGGCGGAGGAGCGTTGTGTGCGTGGCTTTGATACGGATGAGTATAACGAGGCGGTGGCGCTGGTCCATTCAGTCGTCGAGGTGATGGAGGGAGTCCGTTGGTATAAGGCTGCGACGCGGGACCACCATGATGGTTTGCTGGCGGTTGTGCAGGTGGTGAAGATCCAAGCGGGGGCCCTGGTCCTACAACTGGAGGTGGTCGCAACGAAGATAGTGTGGACATCGGCGGTGCATTGTGGATTGGGGGTCCCCCATTGATGTGTCGAGGAGGCGAACCTTGCTGGCTCGCAGGCCGTCCCCAGTCACTATATGAGGGTCGTTGAGGTTGGAGGGGCGCATATGGGGCAGGGGGAGGAGGCCGGGCGCCCAGGGCATGATCTGCGACGAGCGCAGGCGCTTGCATTGGTGGTGGAGGAACTGTCGGAGCATGAACTGGTGGAGGCCAAGCATAAGCAGTAGAAGAATTGGTCTCCCGAGGGGCAGGCACCATCTGTGGCGGACTGCGCAAAGCATGTGTTGTCGTACCTTGTATGCCTGCGCCGTGAGCCGAAGGTAATAGAGCGTCTGCCATGAGAGGAGACCGCCGCGGTTGCGGCTTTGCTGTACGCTGGGCCTTTCGACATTTATGGCATTGGAATCGTCTCTGTTCTACGAATTTCTGTGCCTCGCTCCCGAGTGTGCCGTAATGCCCATTGGTGAGTTCACGTTCCTGCGAATTATCGATCGGCCACCATTTCGGGCTGGTGTCAATACCACAGGTGATGCAGACCTTTTCTCCTGGTTGTTTTGAGTCTGATGCCACGTCTGCCGTGTCCCCATTTCGCTGCTGGCCCCACCCGCCATTAGGAATATTTGTTGTCGAGGACCTGCGTAGGCCAGGCTGAGTCGTTGTACCTGACAACTTGGCGGCGTTTGTCATGAGATTGGCCTTGCGGACCGTGCCTGTCAGTGCCAGGTCGGCCTGCTTATAGTTCTGTACATAGAGCTGTAAAGCATTAAGTCCCGATTCATCCACAATATCTTGCATCTGATGAATCGTGGTCTTCGTGGGGGCGTGATCCTTACACCACACAGTTGCCGACATGATGCCACTCTCCCCATTGATGGCCACGATGCTAAACTGGTCTCTTCGCGAACTTTTCACAGATGTCACTTCAAATCCAAGAACGTGTCCATGTTGTCGAGCGCATTCCGCGTGGACTGTAATCTGGTCAGTATAGCCAATCTTTTTCTTCCCTCTCATTGGGACTCACATGGAATGCGACACTGATGGCACGACACACAGGCTCCATCCTGTTTGTTGCACACTTGACAAGTCTCATCATATCTGCTCCTGGGAATCGAAGGAATACCTTCCGAAGGTTCCAGTGCTTTGGCGTTACCAAACTTGACTTCTGGGGTCCAGACAGCGCAGGTAACATGAACCCAATTGTTGTCCGCGGTCCTCTTGAGTGGTTCCCGGGGGTTGACGGGGCGATTCATCTCTTCCTGCTTCTTGCGGTAAAATTCCGCAGCTTTCCGAGCTTGCTGAACCTCCAGGCGTTCTCGCTCACGATCCTTCTCCGACATCTTCTTTTTGTGATGTGTTACTTTCGGCTGTTCCACAAAATCATGTTCTGTGTACTCAATGGGACAAAGAACACACTTATAATGCTAGGTGGACGTTAGCGCAGGCGTATAGATGGGTTTGAAACAACATACGATCGAGACTTGTGGGTTTTTATCGTTTGCACACATATCACAAGTCCATTTCCCGGAGTTTCGATTATCCATGATACCATAGCAGTTGCGGTGTACCGTCAGGCGGCATTCGCGGCACGACAAGTGCTGCTCCCCTTGAGGTTCCAGTTGCCCACAGACTGCACAAGGCAGCACAAGAGGTTTCGGAATATCGGGGACTGTAAGGTTTTCCACACTCTTGTCCTTCTTCTTGGAAGTGGTAGAGCCGGTTGCACTAGCAGCATCCGAGTGACCATTGTCCACATCCTTGTCAGAAGCTGCGCCTTTGAGCTTCTTCCGTGGCGGTTCTTGCACGGTGGCAACAGCTGGGGCGGCTGAAGGAGTCGGTGCCCGTTCCGGCGTCATCATGCCCATTTCCTTCGCGACTTGCAACTCCCTGAGAAGGTCTTCGTCTTGCTTCCGTTTCCAGCTTCGGCCGCTGCCCTGGTTGACTTTCTTGGAAACCTCGTCCACATCTTCATATCGAATAGCATATCTGCGCCATAGCTCAGCGCAGCGACGGCACAAAGCTACCACACGGTCTTGGCCCTTTTCTTTACTCGAGCTCTTCGGGCCCCCATCGTTGACGATCCCGGGAACGGGGTTCGGAGCGCGCCTCCATTGTCGCGAGAAAGTCGTGGAGCAAAATTGACACATAAATCCTTGCTTTTTCTGATTTGCTTTCTCAATATCAAACGCAGAATCGTCATCGTTATCCGCAACATCATCTGCCAGCTTACTGGCAGCCGCTTCTGCTCTTTTGGCCTCCTTTTTTCCTTTGCGGCCAGCCTGGTTCTCCAAGACCTGCTTCCCACGTGCCGATTTCTTCCAGGCGTAGTAGTAACGAGTTACCATGCCATAGTGCATAGTTTTGACGTGCTTTCTCACGAGATAAAGTTCAGAGCCGTATTTTATCACTGCTTCCTCAAATTTCTTTTGCTCTGCTGGTGTCAGTTCTGGCTCTTTGAATGCCTCCTTTTTGGTCTCAGAAAGATCCTTGAGGGCATGTTGCGTGTCGAATTCTGCAAGAAACAATTTGTTGGCAGCCACGTCTTGCAGGTTGGTCGAACGTTCTGGCAAACCGAGATCTTTTGTCATTCCCTTGGCCTTTTCCATATACTCGTTGATGTCCTTCTCTTTAATCACTTTATCTGGGGGTGGAATCCACATGCGAGTTGCGGTACACTTGGGGTCGTCGTTGTCAAAATCTTCTCCCCGAGCTGTGTAGCCGGGGGGCATGTCTTGAACCCACTTCGGTCGCTTCCCACGTGAGATCTTATCAGCTTCAATAGCAGCCAATGCTTCCTTGGATTTGTTGTCTTTCTTGCCGTTTTTCTTAATCTCAAGTGGCTTGACGTACTCGACCGGCTTTCCGGGCCACGGGGAAACATTTGCTTGATTTCTGGGTCCAATTCTCGTACTTGCACGGGGATAAATTCTGTCGTCGTAGTCGAGTGCGTCCTCGGGCTTGCAATGCATTCCGAGATACCGGTACGGCCAAAGAGAGGCCTGGTATATTTGCTCGGCAGTGCCCTCGTGGTGAGTATGGTCTCCTTCTTCGGGACTGGTCCGGTTAGTCTCAAGCCCCTGCATCTCCTCGTCCTCTTCATCAATAGGATCGTCATCTTCGGCATCGAAGCTTGGATCATTAACATTAGGCGTATTACGAGCCTCCAGCTTCCTTTCCTGGGCTCGACTGCATGCTGCACATGACCAGGCAAACCCTCTGGACGGCTTCTTCAATAGAGGTGGGTTCACGCAATTCATATGGTATGTATTCTGACATACTGCACAGTCGACCGAGTCGTTGCTGAAAACAACCAATCATGTCAGCCACTGAAGCATGGGTTTGTAAGGATGTGGATGTGGAACGTGGGGCAGACAGTGTAAGTCAGTAGGTACGTACCTTGCGCAATAGCCGGCGCATCTCTTGCAGAGCTTAACGGCGCTAGTGAGCTCCTTGCCACGCCCCTGTTCGACTAGCACGTATTTCCAGCGCTCGTCGAGAACCTTTTTCACATTGGCTGGGACATTGACAATAGAACGCGTCGGAATCAAGTCGTAGTTCTTCTGGATATAGCGGTCGTACAGCTTATCGTACCAAAAGCTGTCATGGGCCTTTCGATATAATTCCATATCCTCAATCTCAGCTTTGTGGTGAATCTGACATTTTCCGCGTAGCGCCGTCAACGGGCTGATGTCGGAGTGCATCGTTGCAAAAACCATTCGGAGGTCTGTGGATTTTCGGCCAATATCCTTGGGTCTGTAGTACCAGTTGATGCGAACAGCTTCCACGGGTTTGCTGCTGTCATTCTGCACATGAAGGAACTCCATGATGCGGCCCAGGTAATAGGGTTCTCCAGGTGGCTCACAAACAAGGTACACATGATCTGCGTCGCCAGGTTAGCCACGTTTGAACCGAATTTCTGGTGGACCACTCTGAAGGAAGCATGTTACCATTTGGCTCCAGCGATGTACCATCATCGGCCACCATTTTACCATTGACAGGGCGACTTTTGCAGTTGTCAAAAGTCAGCATATTAGATTCTGGCCATACGATAGACGGAGTCGTTCCGGATGCTGCTGCTTTTTTGGTCGAATTATTGACGGATGCCGCTGGGTTAGTGGAACCAGCTGGATTACCCGCGATCTTGCGCTTCCGTGCAGGCTGTGAAGCAGCCGGCTGCTGCGTCGTCGTGGGCACATTATTTGAACTGCCCGACCGTTGCTCCTTGGGAGCATTCGCTACCTGCGCTGCCTTTTGCTCATCTGTGCCAGCCTTGCGCGAGCTTGCACCGCCACGAGGCGCATCGCCATTCACAGCAGCGCTGGACTGGCGTGAAGTCTTTTTGGAATCACTGTCCTTTTTGTCGTGATAGTAGTCATAAACATCGCCATCAATGTCCCTGTCCTCGGCGTAGTTAATACGCGAAGTACCAGTTCTGTTACGGGAACGTGTGCCGTATGGAAAGGCTGAGTCTGCCCCAGCTTCTTTGGCTGCGCTGTCCAAACTCGATTGATTGGTCATCGGGCCTGATACAGATTGAGCACCAGGGTCAGCGGTGTTGGAATCCTAAGTGTCGAGTTAGAGAATGGGTCCAATCGCGATCGCGACCTCACAGCTCTATGAGGTGAGTGAGTGAGTGAGTGAGTGAGTGAGGCACGAGAGTAAAAGTACAAATATTTAAAAGAATCGTGTGAAAAAAGTGGACGGTAATCAAGTTACGTTAGATTTCCATATCTACTCACATTGTGTTGTGCCATGACATTCAAGAGAGAATCACTTGCGCAACAACGAGATGTGGTGAATCGCGTATGAAGGCATGCCCAGAGGTGATGGCTTGATGGCGGAAGTTGTGAATGATGAAGACGGCAGGAGAGGTTCGTATGGTTCTCTGATGTGGAATAAGAATGGATCGAGGCCGCTTGAGTGCTTCACTACTTTGGAGGGTATAACTTGAGACTCGAAATAGATATCGTATGCCCTGCAAGTTGGAGTGTGTAATAAGTTGAAGAAGAAGGAAGAGGCATGATTCCCAGGCGCCGGGAGAAGAAACGTCCTAGCATTGGCACTGCACACTGCACTGGCACCCCGAGGCGGCGGCCCTGGCCTGGTCGATGCACCCACTTTGCTAAGAGAACACTGGGGGGCGATGATAGGCCGAGCTTGTAGCGGATAAGTAGCCACTAATCAAGTGGCGGCTGATTCGCAGACACTGAAGCCCAGGCTCTGCCCCCTGTACGATAAAGATAAACCACACTTCTACATGCCACACCCTGGTCATCAATGTTACTCTCTAGTCTCCACGGGACCCATCTAGGTCTCGCAGCACTGACGAGCCGACGGATCTCAACCCAACTCTGAGGCGTGCCCATGGGTCCACGGGTCCTCCCACAACAGAGAGCAGGCCATGCCGGGGGGAGAACCACTACAAAGCCGGTCGCTACAGATTGGCCTTGATTGCGACTGTTGCGGTCGAGGCATCAGACCGGCTTTTGGTGGGAAGATCCTATGGCCTGAAAGCCTGCCAACAAGACCAAGGAAGCTGGGGTTGCCGTTGGCCAGGCTGAACCGATCATTGTGAGGAAATACGAATGTCCATACCAACTCGATCAGATATACAATGCCACGACCTGCATTGTCACTATAAAAGACTTGCAGGTCATTTAACTAAGCAGCATAGAGAAAAGATAGAGAGGCGTGCGCCCGTCAACATGATACATACCTTTCTCGAATGATGGAGTCTACCTGTCTACCTATTTAAGTAGCCTTGATATCATCAGTCTTTAGTTTCCGCCATTCATCCATGTAATTCAATTCTACCTGTTGTTAAAGACAAAGAGATGTCCTTTTCCGGTTCCTTTCTGTCCAGCCGTATCTTCTGTCTTGCCGTCTCTTCCTCAATCAGACTCGGCAACCTTTTTAGTCCTTCTCTGCCATTAACACCATACCAAATTTGCCCAGCCCAGTTCGTCATGGTCCGACGTTCATATTGAAAAGCCAAACTGCCCTGGAGACTATCGCCGTAGGTCCCGTCGCCAGCCACGGGCATTGAACGAGAATTACGTTCTGCTGATAACGGGGCCATTCGAGACGATATTTTAAGAAGAATGTGGTTCTGCGTGAACTTGAACTCCAGAGCATGGAGCATGGGGCGCCAAGTCATCCACATTTTCCGTTGCATCTCCCACACCCTTACACGCCCTCCCTCGACTCAATCGAACAAATACGCAGTACTTTGTAGTTGACAAAGAATTGTCTTCAGTTGTAACGCTCCGGGCTTCTGCCTGAGAAAACCCCCAAATATTAAGATGAGGTCCTTACGTTAATTCAGTTGGATGGTATCCTCTCAACTGTGGCTTTTGTGTCGCTCTCTGAAATGGGCTCTCCCTGATGGCATGCGTTTAGCGGCGTACTTATAGACTATCACCAGTATAGAGTGACATGCATGTTCATTTACCTCCCTCCGCTGAAATTTCTATCATCAGACTTCTAATAAGCTCCATCACAGGCATAGACTACTCCATTCCGCATCTCTTCTGATGCTTTTGAAAACAGAACAGAGTTTCAATAGACAATCGACCACGGGTACTCATCTCAGCGTAGCTATGGATACCTTGGCTTGAACCACCGCTAACCATACCAGATGAGGGCGAACCAGCTAATATCTCCTTCCTCTCGGTGCGTCAGACTGGACATCATTGTCGAGATACTATGGCGACGAACATAATTGTCCATCTTATTAGTTAGCCAATGATGGCTAGCATAGCTGAGGCTATGCAAAATCTATGCCAACTGGTTCTCAAGTAAAGAGCCCAATCACCAGGGATTTCTTCCATCGCCAAACCTGGCTAGAGGTAGCCTTGAGCGTTACGTGTGAGGGAAAAAATTGAGTGTGTGGTGATGATGTTGAGATCTTCGTGTGAGCTGACGGAAGGGAGTCGGTAATAGGGCTAAGATTGAGCTGGTATATTAATGCCAGCTCCACCAACGTGGCCGGGGCTCTGGTTGGATGGATTAGAGGTTACCCAGGCTTACCTTCGAAGTTAGGTACCTACTAAGGTATGCCCTGCAGTGTCACGTACTGGATGAGTCTTCTACCTCAGTACCTGGTACTAATGTAAGTACTAGATAGGTAGTTCAGTAGCTGGTGTTTTGTCGTCCCCCTTTGAGCAAGCGAGGCCTTGCTCGGTGTGTCTTCTTTGGATTAGGTTGACGATTTGATGATCGGATGGTAGGTAGTATTCCCTCGGCCTGGGTATGGTACGGGCATCTTCCAATCCTGACCAGGAGTCTTTCTTCGACTTGTTATAGTATCGATACAGGCATACCTAGGTAGGTTCAAGGTATGCTTGTCTTGACTGCCTCATTGCTATAATTTACCAGGTGCTAGCAGCATTAACTAGTGGAAATGCCAAGTAGGCCTTGCTACTCCGGACTTTCACTTCTTACTACCTAGGTATCTAGTGTGTCGAGTTTGGTCTTGATTGCGCATGCCAGCGACTACTTGATCCTCCTGACAGGTGGCTCCTTGTTTCGCCGAATTGACACAAATGAGATATACTACTGTGAAAATACTGTAGCTAGATGAAGCTCTCGCAAGTCGGTGGAGAATCCATTTGAGAAAATGGCGATTTGCATCAGTATGATCATGCTCCTATGTAGCCCAAGTTTAGTCGCGTTTCGCACAATTTGTTATTACCTTTGAATCACAGCGATGGCAATTTGAAACGGCAACCATGTCTCGTTGAAGGGCTGGTGTGAGTCACATCCTGCAGTAGACAGCCGATCTGAGGATTGGAGAAGACATCAAGAGGCAAAGTACGTTTCTGTACGTCGAGACCCGTCTCTGGTGCACGTTCGGCACAAGAAAAGGTAGAGATGACGGTTGATTTAGTGTAGGCAGCCAAGATCCTGGCTGCAGAGGGCAATGCTGCACGGTGTTGTCAAATGGTCGTCGAATCAAGATTCCTTGGATGGATAAAAGGCACACCCCCCAAAAGAGACTGCCCCTCAAAGGAGAAAAAACGTACCGACCAGTTGAACTACCTTGTTAAAGGGTCGTGGGGCAATACACAACCCGGCCGCAGGGGAAAGCTCACAACGACACTTGAGACTCAATCCACACGACACATTACGATACCTATCGTGATAACCACGGAGGAACGCTAACCAAAAATCATAAGAAGGAATCTAATAAGACCAACCATCCATCTTCGTGTGTACATGGGAAATCGTTCTCCCTGGAAGTACATCGATCTAATACAAGATCTCGTTGGCTGTCAGGGTACAGATGCGGTCGGCCCTAGAAGGGAGGGAGTGGCGCCATGGATGCAAGGTACCTAGCTAGGTAGGCAAGCAATGGATGGATTGTTTGTATCTGTATGCAGCATGTGCAAGCAGCCTGAATCCATTCCCATATATAGAGTAGTGCTACAGAGTTGAGGCAGAAACATCTCAAGAATGGAGAACAAGGGATGAAAGACCCGAGATCTGGCGTTGAGTATTGGGTGGAAATAATTTAAAGGCCAGCCTCCTAGCAAACAGGGGCACTAGCTGCTTTAGGTAGTAGATTCCAATACCTACTGTAGTAAGATTGGTTGGTCGTACGGGATAGGTCAGTTTGTGGATGATAGGTGGGAGGAGGGTAAGAGGCGAGAGGTAGAACCCGACAGGGCACCTCATGTTTATGCCACCTGCCGTTGGCGGTCGCTGCCCTGAAGAACAGTACAGGGTTTATCAACTTCTTAGCGTCAATCGATCGCATCCATCCAATGATAGCCCTCCATCGTGCCGCGGGGCACCACCAAAAGCCCTGCATCGGCTGCTGCCCGCCGTGCCTGACACCCCACGACTGGTATGTTGTTTGACCACGTGATTTGGCGTTTCAAGATTTTTTCTGGACGCGTTGAGACAACGCGTGTCACGTCACATTCCCTGCTGAGGACCTGTCAAAAAGGATTGTTGGGCTTGGTGGCTCGTTTATGTTTCGCTCTCGTCTTGTTTCGTCTAGTTTCCTTTGTCTTTTTGATACTCATCATGAAGAGCATGCGAGGGCTATTGCACACAACCAGTGTCGAAACTACAAATGAACAAAAGACTACATTCGCTACCACTTCTGTTGCTGGACACAAAAGAAGTTTGTCAACAGCGGAAGAAGAACATCACTTCAGGGCTTCTAACTCTCGAGCGACTGTTCAGTTTCAGCGAGCCGTCAGTCTCCCCTCTGCCCCTCCTCGAATTTCTGCGAGCCGCATTGTTCGTCTCGTTGAGCGAGTCGGGCCGTCTGAGTATTCTCAACGGAGGGCTATTGCTGCGACTCCGACATCGTCTTGTGATCCTGAACTCGAATTAAGCCATTCTACATATGGACTTCCTCAACAGCTGGTTGATAATTTTGCTTCACTTGGCATAAAACAAATATATCCATGGCAAAAAGCTTGCCTCAAAGGCCCTGGGCTTCTGACAGGAGAAAAGAACCTTGTATATTGTGCGCCAACTGGCGGTGGCAAATCTCTTGTGGCTGACGGTGAGATGAATAACGGTAGTACGCGGATCTTAGCTAACACATGTAGTGCTCATGCTGAAAAGAACTCTGGAGGAAAAGGGAACAAAGGCCCTCCTTGTGTTACCATATGTTGCTTTGGTTCAAGAGAAAGTTCGTTGGCTTCGTAGTGTGGTACAAGGCTTACGCTTCGCCTCTGAAACAACGGTCGATGACGACCAACGCATATGGCGTAGACGAGCTGATGAGAACACAGTCCGTGTCATTGGTTTCTTTGGGGGTGGAAAAGTTAGAGCAACTTGGGCTGATTTTGATATTGGCGTGTGCACATTGGAGAAGGTCGGTTTCTAGTACCGCGATCCCAGTCTGCTAAGCAAGTAAAGTATTGACACTCCAAGGCAAACGCACTCGTGAATACGGCCATTGATGACTGTTCGATCTCCAAGCTTCGCGCGGTTGTGCTTGATGAGTTACACATGGTTGATGATGATCATCGAGGCTATTTGTTAGAACTCGTGGCGACCAAACTGCTCAGCCTGGAGCAGCGTGTGCAAATCGTGGGCATGAGTGCCACTCTCCCGGTATGTTGGTCGGTCAACTTCTTGGTGCATTTTGAGCCGTCTAATTTGGTAGTAGAATATGGACCTGATGGCTCGATGGCTCGAAGGGCATTGTTACGAAACTCGGTATCGACCGGTTCCTATCGAGGAACATCTCGTGTATGACGGAAATATTTATCCCGCAGGTTCTACAGGCAGCCTCATCAAAACAGCGGCGCAGCTGAACAGTCGGCCTACACAGACACAGGCACAGATGAGGCCCATCCGGCGAATCGAGCCATCCACCCACAAGGAGCTTCGCGACCCAGTATTAAATGCAGTGGTCACACTTGCTCACGAGACCGCTGTTGCTGGTTTCGGTGCCCTCATATTTGCCGGGAGTCGTGGCATGTGCGAGTCTGACGCACGATGGATTAGCCGGGCCATGCCCCAGCCACATGAGCTCAAGGCTGACGTTGTTGACAGAAGGGTGGACTTGCTGGGAGAGCTTCGGAGTCTTACCACTGGGATTGATCCGGTATTGGAAGAGACGGTCCTTTATGGCGTTGCATTTCATCGTAAGTGAGACGTCCGTTTTTGCAGAATCGAGCATGTGTTCCTAATTAATTTAGACGTAAGTCGCCTTGGCCGACTGAGGCTCAGGAAAATTTCTTACTATATAGGCTGGCTTGACGACCGAAGAGAGAGATCTCATAGCGGCGGCTTACGATTCTGGAACACTATTAGTGTGTGTCGCAACCTGCAGTCTGGCTGCTGGTATCAACCTGTAAGAGTCGCTGTTTCGATTGTTAAACACTTCATTTAACTTTTGCAGGCCAGCAAGGCGGGTGATTTTACACAACTGTCGAATGGGGCGCGAATTTGTTGGGCCATCGATGCTGAGGCAAATGCGAGGGCGAGCGGGAAGACAGGGGAAAGCATCCATCGGTGAAACATATCTCTGCTGCCGCGAAAATGACCTCCAGCAAGTTGTAGATCTCATGAATGCGGAGCTGCCACCCGTCGCTAGCTGTCTTAACACTGAGAATCGGCGTATCCAACGGCGAGTCTGTCCTTCAGAAGCATAAATGATTGCCAGCTAACATATTTCAGTGCACTGCTAGAAGTCATATCCATACGCTTAGCTACGAGTCATGAGTCCATTGTGGACTACTTCTCGAAGTCTCTGTTGAGCCATACTCATAGCGCCAAGTTTGTCAATGATTGTATCACCTCAAGCTTGGAAGAGATAGAATCAATGGGTTTTGTGACCTCCGATTCCTTGTCTATATTCACGGCAACACAACTAGGTAGGGCAATCGTGGCATCAGCTATCGATCCCGACGATGGTGTATTTGTCCATAGCGAACTCAGTCGGGCGCTCCAAGCCTTTGTCATGGATGGCGAGATGCACGTCTTATACACGTTTACACCTGTCCAAGAATTCGGGGTTATGGTGAACTGGCAGGTCTTTCGGAATGAAATGGAGGGTCTGGATGAGAGTGGTTTACGGGTACTGAGGCTTCTGGGCATCAAACCTACCACAATACTCAAGCTGTAGGTTGTGTTCACGGCCACGGGGTACTCACTGACAGCCGAACAGTGCTCAAGGTGCCACGCTCCGTGAGACGACGCCAGAGGACAAGCAGGTTGCTCGAGTACATCGACGCTTTTATCTCGCTCTCCAACTGCGGGATCTGTGTAACGAGATTCCTATACACATAGTGGCACGCAAATACGATGTGCCTCGTGGAATGGTTCAGAATCTTTCACAGACTTGTCAAGGGTTCGCTGCAGGAATGATCAAGTTCTGTGAACAGATGAGCTGGGGGTATGTTCATTGACGACTTCTTATATCACATAGCTAACCATAATCCAGAGTAATGGCCGCAGCTCTTGAGCACTTTTCAGACAGGCTCGTGGCTGGTGCAAGAGCTGACCTATTGGCCTTGGCAAAGATTCCCTTCATCAAGAGCCGAACAGCGTAAGTGCATTGCTCTCAGCAGAAAGTAGTGTTGCTTAAATATCACAGGCGGGTATTTTGGGAGAACGGTTTTCGTACCGTGGCAACGATCGCGAATGCAGATCCTACGGAGCTACTTCCTATATTGATGCAGGTTGGTGTTCCAATCTGTTATTGAGAATGCCCACATGGATAATGCTGATTTTCATGCGCAGGCTCAACCAAATAAGATCCGTTTAAAAGGTAAAGACAATGAGAAATACGAAGAGAAACTTCTTGTCAAGGCCAAGGTCATATCAGATGCTGCAAGCAAGATTTGGAGTGAGTTGTCATGACCTCTGTTTTACCTGACAAGCCTAATATGGTTCCTGAAGAACTCCAAATGCAGGCAGAGATAGAGGAGGAGTAGCCACGTCCAGAAACGACACCAGTGGGCAACAACAGGGCTGGAGAGTATTGTGGAATCTTACCACGGCTTCGATTTCGGTGAGTACAGGCCTAGGGCGGCAAAAAGAAAAAGGGAAAAAGTCTGACATTAAATGTGAATGCAGGCGTGTGATAGATGGCTGCATTCAGCGTATCGGGTGGCCTAGGATTGCACGCCTGAGCGAGACATGTGCCTCGTGAGTCAGCGTGTTCATGGCAAACATTGATCACAAACACCAGATTGTAAGGATAGTGAGTTGAACCAGCCCTCAGATTGAGATCAATTCATGAAGCATTTGTCGTTCGCAGACGCGCGTCAATAATATGCGTGGGAGCGGAGGCATAGATCCAAGGTTAGGAATTGGGCGAATTTACCCCTGTTTTAGTCCAGCCGGCTTGCCGCCGCCTTGAGCAAAGAATTGAGAAAATGTTGCGTTAGAGGGAATGGATGGGGAGATGTCCCTCGTTCGTGCAGGAGGCGTGACTGGTCATTTTCCGGTGGCCTGTTTGCTGAAATGTTCAGAAACTCGATGAAGACGTTACCTGTCAGCGATTGGTCTTTTGGTGACCAAGCATTGTCTCAATATGCCCACCAAGCGGTTGTACCGCTGCACGTCGTGTGCGCCTTGCTTATTCTGCGCCAGAATACAGCCAGATGGTTGGGCGGCTGTGGCACTCAATTGGTAGCCATCTACCATCCACATGCTTGACATGTTGCTGGCTGTTTCTAGGCTTAGACCGGACGCCAAGATGGTGTATATATATATGTGTGTGTGTGTGATAGATGCCCGCCTATGTCTGTTTCTAGTCCTATTTTCCACCGTGTTCCGGGAGACGGACCGTTCTGAAAGCCTCATTTTACGCTTTTCACGCGCCCTCAAGCCACCTCTTGAGTAGAGAAATAAATACTGGTCTGAAATCGATCAGTACTGGGTAGCCTCGTTATGGCGCATGATGCGGGAAATGCAGAAAGTGCAGGCTCAACCGTCACAGTGCACACCTTGGCCGATGCCATGGGCGTTCCTCAGCCTCAGGTTATCGTGATAGACAGAGTCTACGAGGAGGAGAAAGAAGAACATCTCCCTAGCACAACAGAAGACCTCTGGGTCAGTTCAGCAGACGGCCGATATTGCTCTGCGCCTGTACCAATACGAGTTGGTCCTTTGAACAACATGCAAACCTTCCACGTATGTAAAGGTATCGATCTATTGAGATGGAGGCCAGTTGAACTAACAGGGTTCCAGGTTCACAAAGATATACTTGTTCAGGCAGAGTGGTTCCAAAAAGCCCTATGCGGAAACTTCAGAGAAGCAAGCGAGCAATTCATTGATCTGCCAGAGGAGGATCCGGCTATCTTTCATTTTCTTGTTGCATTTCTATACGAGGGTTGCTATGAACCCATCAAGCCAGCAGCGAGCGTTTTAGGTGAATCGACCAGCTTACAGCCTATTCCTGACCCATGAGTACTAATGTGCCAGTAGAACCAGAAGTCGATAAGGGAAAGGGTATTGAAGTTGACCCAGAGCCAGCAGAGGCTTCTGATTCGAGCTCGTCAAGTAGCAGTAGCAGTTCTGGGAGCTCGGGGACCTCATGGAGACGCCGGCGTCGGGCTCGACAAACGAGACATGCTGAGGCGGAGGAAACCCAGGAGAAGCATCCGGGACATCATCGACCGGGTTGCTCGTGTCCTCGATGCCTCGCGCGACGTGACTTTTCGAGATGCTGGCAATGCGGGGCTCAACGATCCCGCGAGGGCGATACTCCCGTGCCAGTGCCTTATGGTCGAGGGGCTCCTAGAAGAGGGATCCATCCCCCAGGTGTTTTCCCTCCTCCTGTCAGCATTCCAATGCCTCCTCAACAGAGCCAACCGGAGCGTATCACAGGAGAGGATCTTCGGACGTGGTTCCTGGCTTATGAGCTCAACCTCGACGTTTATATTTGCGCGACGCGTTATCTTATGGACGACTTTCGAAAGGCAGTGATGCGGTCGTGTGTCGATATGCTTGAGACAGCAGGCTGGGATGCTGCACAACCAAATATGATGCATCTTTGCAGAAAGCTCTATCGCAGCGTGCCAGAAGTTGATGACTTGCTCAAGATGGTCATGGCACGCGTTGGGTTCCTTCAGCCGCTTCTCTGGAAGCGAGCGCCTGTAGAGACAAGTGAGTTCTTGGTGAGCAACCCAGAACTCGCTGCTACCATTCTACGAGAGACAGTCATGAGGCATTCGCAGCCGACGGCGGATTTGCCATCGATGGAGCATGTTCATACTGCGGCTTATGAAGACGAGTGGCAGAACTTGGGTCGTGCGCCTGCGCGAACACGAGCCTATCACTAGTCATTAGTTATAAAACTCGATGCGGTTTGCAGTCGTTGTTCTATGCTGTTGCGTCTACACACTGGAGGCTGGTTCGGTACACTATGAATATAGTCACTGGAAATTTTACTTTTTGACTTGAATAAAGTAGGTACCAGCTCTCATATCTATCTCACCTTCGCGTAAAGTTATTCTTCCTGGTGGCTTCAACTTCTGCAGGTATGCCAGTCTTGCAAGACATCCAAATCTAGTCAATGACATCGTCTCTCAGGCTAAACAATTGCTGCAGCACCTCATCCGATTTCGCTCTCAATGCCGAGTGATACATGACGTTCGTCTCAAAAGTCTTTGTACCCTTGACAAGCTTGGCTGTGTCTCTTGCAAAGTTATAGTCGACGTACATATCCTCAACGAAAGAAGCGGCATATACAGGAACTTTATTCTTATGGAGCTTCCCCTGATCGTAAAGAGCAGGCCAGGTATCGCGACTGGCCAATAACTCAGCCTCTTGGCGAAGGATCTGGAGTTCTGGGTAAGTTTCGAAGTGAAATGGGAAGATCATTTCTCCAGAGAAGTAGAGGCATCCGCTGGTAGATTCCGTCGAGTAGTTGTCATTCAGCCAGGAGAATGGCTTGAGTTCTTTTCCAATGCGGTTGGCTGACCAGGCGGAGGCTAAACCAGGGCCGTCACAATATATGGCTTCGTGAAGGATGGCGTATATGATGTTGGTATCAAATGGGTTCCAGCCTTCAAGTGGTACGAGGGATGCTCTGTTGAAAAATCCGAATTGATCGAGAGATGCTTTTAAAGTCAGGATCGTAGAGTGAACCTGGTCGAAGCCACCATGGCTTCCAAAGGAAATGCCTATGGTCAGGAGACGAGGAACGGTGAGGACACCGCCAGATGGCAACGGAATACTGCCACCTTTACTCTCTATGAATTTAACCACTTGACGGACGTTTTCGACATCCTCTGGGAATTTTTCGTAGTACTGCTCGTTGCGCTGTATGACCCGTCGGAATGTTGCTTCATATACTTGATCAGGCTTCTTACCCACAGGGGCTAGGCCGCCAGTGAGAAAGACTTCCCGAAGGCCTTCTGGATGCATGGACAAATAGGATAGTGCGATGAAACCTCCGTACGACTGGCCAAAGATGGACCATGGTTGTTTGGCAGCGGGCCATGAGGCGGTAAGGTACTTCCTTACAGCTTCGCAGTCCCGGACTGTGTTGTCCTGGCGCATGAGGCCGAGATACCGAGTGCGCCCTTCAACGTCTTCAGATACAAGGCTTAGCATATCAGCACCAACTGGTGTACTCAGGCCAACGCCGCGATGGTCGAGTAAGAGAAGCTGGTATCCCTTTGCAAGAGCGTGGCGGGTGAGGGGATGATCCTGCGGTTCACGGTTGCCAAAGCCCGGCCCTCCCTCAAGGTAGACCATGTATGGTTTTGGGGGCTCGCCAAATTCGTCTTTTGGGCTGTTCTCTGACTCTCCATCATCGGTTGGGAATATGGGAACATCGTGTTTCTTGACAGCACGTGCAAATAGCGTGATGGAAGGGCCCTGGGTATCCGTATAGTCAAGAGGTACTTTGAAGAAGAGCTCCGTGACACATAATTGCCCGGGCAGCACGTGAGCTTTCCTGCTGACCAGTTCGGCTTGGGGGATGGACAAGTTATCAGGCGTAGACATGGTGGCTCGTGTTACAATAACAGGGGGTGATAGTGATGGTGTTTTAGTGATGGCGGGGTTGGTGGGTAAGATGGATGTTGAATGCCAAACCACCTACCTACTATTCTACCTCTTACCTACTCTGGTAGGAGAATCGATAGGCAGTCCTGGATTAGGAATCACTTGGCCCTTTCTACAAATGGCACTGGCTTATAATGGCCTAGGTTTACTGTTATATTCTGTAAAAGTCCAAATTGAATGCACTGAATCAACATGTTCTCAGACTGCATTTGTACATATGATAATACTGAATACAGGTATCATTCCATGGATTTCTTCTACGTGATAGTTATGCTTAAATCCAAAACATGCAATCCATCAAGGAATATAGTTAATTATTTAATAAGATTGTTAGAATTAAGGCCCGGTCGCCTAGACAATCTGTTCGATCTGTTATTACCTGACTTGAGAAATTTATCATAGCGGTCGGTCAAAGACGTTTACAGGGTAGCTTTTTGATTCTGTATTAACTTAGC
>JABSTL010000032.1:0-17798 GCA_013759095.1 Fusarium sp. NRRL 29148
AAGTCTCAACTGCAAACAATATATAAAAAGACCTCAATCCGGTATTTCATACCTGTAAAGCCGGAATCTTAATGCCCAAGCAGCCGTCTTCCCGCTTTCTGACACCAAGCCATCATGAGCCTGCTGTGAAGCTCAAGATAGCCATGAACAAGGAAGGATTCTGCTTAAGTATAACTTACAATCGACCGGGGCATCCTTTGACTTATGAAATATTGGAAACGATTGCTATAAGCTTGCTAGGACCCTGAACATTTTTAACTAAGTATTTACTTGTCTTACACGCACCATTATTTATCGCTGTTGTCTGTATTTCAACTCGTATTATATTTATCATAAGTTAAAGTATATGAAGAATCGGCACGGGAAAGCTCATGGTATACGTGTGATTAGTGAGCATCCCGTGCCACAGACCTCGCAGCCTGGTTTTCTGCATCGCTTACTAAAATAAGGGCCAATTGAAGTCTGTTTTGATGCCATCGCACGCTTACCAATCATGGCCGAGAGTAAACGTGGCCTGGACATAAGGATCTAGCAATCACGCCTTTAATGGAACAGGGCATCGAAGACTTCTGTAATATGTATCAGCTGTTAGATAGCATACGGTTTAGTAAGATGATAAATCTGATGAAGCCTCCCAGGTTGCGATGGCGTGATAGAGTAGACTGAGTCATTATTAAACTATGAACAATGCTATTCTATATAAAGTCACCCTCTTCCTCTGTTTCTATCCCCATCTCCGCACAACTAATCCAAAACTGCAAACGAAAATGTCTCAAAAAGCTCTTTTCCTTGAGGAGGTGGGCAAGCCTCTAACCCTAGGGCACCGAACAATCCCAGAGCCCGGCGACAACCAGCTACTGGTCAAGGTCCTTGTTGCTGGCCGTAAGTTCAAAGGATATGTTTGCCTTCGGATCCGAGACTGATTCGATTTTAGTAAACCCCCACGACCAGAGAACCCGTGACGATGGCCTCTTTGTTACCAGCATGCCATACGTTATTGCTAGCGATATTGTCGGAGAAGTAGTGACCGTCGGAGCCGGAGAGAACTCTTACAAGTTCAAACTTGGAGACCATGTTTTTGGGCACACGTTTGCAGAAGGGGGCTTCAACAATGACTTCAACGCTGCGCAGCAATATGCCCTCGTTGATGCAAGGTTTGTGGGAAGAGTAGCCGACAGTGGGTTGACCGACGACGAGGCATCAACAATCCCTGTTATAGTTTTGGCTGCATTCATTGCCCTGTTTGCCCCTTCGGGCCATGGGATCCCTGCTCCTTTCGTATCTGAGGCCAAGTCATTTGACTATTCTAGCGTAACCCTACTCATCATTGGAGGTGGCTCCAACACGGGGCGGGCCGTCGTTGAGCTTGCAAAGTTGGCAGGAATAGGTCAGATCATCGTGATCGCGGGGAAGCAGAACGAAGAGAACCTCAAGGCTGTTGGAGCTACCCACGTCATCAATCGAAGAGCTCCGGATGTGCTGGGTAAGATTCGTGCCATCACTGGAGATGAGCTGATCTACGCTGTTGACACGGTCAATGCTGGCTTGGATCAAGTGCTCGGTGTCGCGGCGCTGTCAAACAAGAAAAAAGGAACCTTGGTTACCCTTCGACGGCCAGACGGAGATTTTGATGCTTCTCGGATAGGGTCCAAGGCTGCTGGATATGAGCGGCGCCTTGCATTTGGGGTCTCCCCGATCCATCCGGAGCTGACCATGAAATTCTGGGAGGAGGTTCCTCATTGGTATAAGGGAGGGAAACTTCGTCCAAGTAGCTTCGAGGTTATTAAGGGTCTAGATGCGGATGCTGTGAACAAGGCACTGGATAAGTATCGGGATGGAACTGGGGTCAAGATGAACATACACCCCTGGGAGTAATCGCTAATAGGTAGAACAATTTGTCTCCGAGGCTGAGCTCAAGCTTGGGCACAATGACAGAATATTTTTCATTTACAAATCGAGATTCGTGTTAACTACTGCCCTCGCCTTTCTTCATACCAATACTATTCGCACTGCACCTACGGGTCACTAATCTTGAGCACCGTCTTACCATGGCTCCCACCAGTAAACATTGACAAAAACGCTTTGTCAGCCTGCTCAATACCATCAAACTGAGTATAGCGCGATTTGATCTTTCCCTCCGAAACCCACTTCGGCATAGTAGCCTTAAAGTTCTCAATGTTGTCGGTGTAGATATTGTCATCCCAGAAGATGAAGCCCTGGATTTTGATGCGTCGGCGAAAGATCTCGGATAAGTTGGTTACCCCATACTGCTCCTCAACTGGCTTGTTGTACTGAGATGCCTAGATAGTGTGAGCGAGTGGGAGGATGACTGGGGCAGAGACTTACTGTTCCGCAGCTGATGATGCGGCCGAACCACTTCATGTTCTCAATGGCAGCTTGGAAATGATCGCCGCCGACATTCTCAAAGACTACATCTAGTCCGTCTGGTGCAAGACGCTTGAGGGCCGTGCCAACGGGATCTTTTTTGTAGTTGAAGCCGACATCTGCACCAAGCTCATTGACCACGTAGTCAAGCTTATCATCAGAGCTCACACTGGCAATGACCTTCATGCCTTCGATCTTGGCCAGTTGGACGACTACTTCGCCGACTGATGATGAAGCGGCATTAACCCAGATGGTCTCGCCCTTGGCAGGCTTGACGAGACCGTAGAAAGAGTTCCAAGCAGTCATTCCAGCTAGGCCGAGGGTACCAACGTAATGCTTCACATCAAGGTTGTAGTCGTTGGAGACCTTCCAAACGAGCGGTGATGCCATAGCTCTAGCATCAATGAGCTCTTTAGGAATGATACCGTACTCTGCAATAGGAAGACTACCAGCAATCAAGCTACCTTCGTCGAAAGCATCGTTGTCTGAGCGGATGACTTTGGCGATGGAGAAGTTGGTGATAGGCTCATTGACTTCATATCCGGGTACGTAGTCGACATTACCAGCTCCTCGCATGCGATCTCTCTGATGGGGGTCGAGACCAGCCGTGAGGAGCTTGATGACAAGACCGCCGGGCGGTGCGACTAGGCTCAAGGGTCGATCCTCGAAAGTGGTATGGACGCCTGGCTCTGGTAGGCTTGAGGGGGACTTTTTGAAGACCCAGGTCTTGTTTGAGACTTCACCACCCATGATTGTGATTGCGAATAAAGAAAGAAAGGAGATGTTTGGCAGTGTTGATTTTAGTTCTTGATTGTGATGGCCACGCCTGATCTTCTTATCGCGCCTCTGTTATAGGGTTTAATTGTCTCACGACCCTGTAAATCTGGGGTGCATTGTCTCTGAGACTCTCAGTGAAGGATGCACTAACTTACAGAGCTACCTCGGAGCCTTTTAGGTCCTCCGAAACCATAACCTTATGTCCGTATAGAGACCACAAAACCCTAGCTTTAAGATTCATTGCTGCAGCTCGTGCCGGAAGGATTTAATTCTCGCATTTGTCCGATCGCAGTTTAGAGTAAAGTTTTACGGTTATTATTGCTGCGAATTGCAGAATAACGGAAGCTTATGCTTCAGTGGCTTGATGTGCAGCTACAGGTGGAGAGTCACAAATTCTTTCTTCCGATTGGCCGTAGCTTTAAAATCGGTCGCTGTGTTCGGTCTTCGGCGGCGGAAGGTCATAGTAGAGCTCGGGTCTCCGCTCCGTATGCAGTTCATCTTCGGTTCTCGGAAGCATCTAAAGAGCCCCAATGCCCATGATTGTCATCATGCATGTAGCTGTCCAAGGAACGTTATGTTGTCGCATGATTTGGACTGAATTCGTGTGTTATGGACGTGCCAAGGCCCAAGAGATCACACAACATATCTGTAGATAAGTGTATGAGACAACAGAAAAGGCTTCGAGATGAAGATGACGGAACTCTGAGGGCTCAGGTAGCTGTGATGTCGTTTTATGGCAGAGGAAATAAATAGCTCGATCTCTAGAGTGAATGAAATACAAGGTGAGCATTAGCTTTGAAATCTTTGGACAGTCTGCGATGAAATCTTTTGATTAAGACACCTAGTGTTCGGTGCTTCTGTAGAGATAACGGCAGGATACAATGGGCCGCCGATGGCTATCTCCGATTCTGTGGGATCTCGTGTCATGTCACCTAGAGTCTGACACGTTCTTCCGAATCTTGATCTGGAGGATAACATTCCCAGTCAGATACCGACGGAGTGCCCATAGCTGGATCTCAGCCAAGGAAAAACTAGTCATATCCTTTGATTCGAATAACGTATGATTGTAAATACGGATTGCGCCTGATGACAAGTAATCACATTGAAACGTGCATATATAGCAACCTTTGCCGCCATCTTTCTATCTATCTGACTGAAACGTCCAACAAGATTACCGCGACACTAGGCTCCATAAGCCTTCTGGAAAGACTGCTCAAAATCGGCAATGATATCATCCACATGCTCAATACCAACAGAGATACGAATCATATCCTCCGTCACACCAGAGGCGAGCCTCTCATCCTCAGACAACTGTTCATGTGTAGTCGACCAAGGATGAATAGCAAGACTCTTAGCATCACCCACATTGGCAAGGTTAGACACGAGCTTGAGACCATCAACGACCTTGCTTCCAGCTGAAGCATCTCCCTTAACTCCAATACTCAGCATAGCGCCGAATCCTCGTGTCAGATACTTCTTGGCCTGGGCGTAGGTCGGGTGAGACTCAGAGCCTGGCCAGAGGACCCAGCTCACATTGGGGCTGGACTCAAAGTACCTGGCCAGCTTCTCTGTGTTTTGCGCATGGCGCTCTGCTCGAAGACCAAGAGTCTCGATACCAAGGAGGAGTTGTTGTGCAGAGAAGGGACTGAGACAAGCGCCAATGTCTCGAAGCATCTCAACGCGGATTCGAGTGATGAAGGTAGCAGGACCGAAAGCCTCCCAGTACTTGAGGCCGTGATAAGAGGGTGATGGTTCAACCATCTCAGGGAAACGGTCGGCGTGCTTGTTCCAGTTGAAGCGGCCGCTGTCGACAATCACTCCACCGATGGTAGTACCGTGGCCGCCAATCCACTTGGTGGCAGAGTGGACAACGATGTCAGCGCCGTGCTCAATTGGGCGGATATAGTAGCCACCTGCACCAAGAGTGTTGTCGACCTTACTATAGTCAGTTGTGCTCAACGGTATGGGAACGACCCACTTACAACGAGGGGAATACCGTGCTCATGAGCGATCTTAGCGATGCCTTCAAAGTCGGGCACGACGTAGTCAGGGTTACTCATACTCTCGACATATATCGCGCGAGTCTGATCGTCAATAGCAGCAGCATAGTCCTCAAGCTTTCCGCTTCGTACGAACTTGGTCTTGATACCGAATCGGGGAAGTAGCACGTTGAGCTGGTTATAGGTGCCACCATACAAATGGGAGCTGGCAACAATGTTATCACCGGCCTTGGCGAGAGTGGCAATGGTGAGGAACTGGGCCGCTTGACCGGAGGATGTGGCAGCAGCGGCAATACCACCTTCTAGGGCGGCAATTCGCTTCTCGAAGACATCTACAGTAGGCTGGAGGGGCAAGTCAGTTTCTGAATTTGAGGGTTCTTCGGTGTTGCCTACGTTCATAAGGCGACTGTAGATATTGCCGAGCTCTTTGAGACCGAAGAGACGCGCGCCATGAGCAGAGTCATTGAAGGTGTAACTCTAGGTAAGAGTTAGATATTGGATTTATCGGAGTGTGGGCTTGGGAAAAACTGACAGATGTCGCATATATCGGAACAGCGGTGGACCTCGTATGAGGATCCGGTGTGTATCTGCTAGAGGTCAGCGTCTGACGAGACGATATCCAAGGTAGTCATACCCAGCATGAAGCTGAAGGGTCTCAAAGTTCTGAAAGACTTGTTCGGCCATTTTGAATAACTTTTTGTTGGAAGGATGTGAAGCACAAGAAAAGGAAAGAGAAAGTCTGCTGGTGTTGTCTTGTTCCAAAGAGAATATCACTTGAGAGAGGTCTTTAATATGACATACATTTACGATCCGGTTTAAAGCTCTCGGCTCAAAACAAATTTCGTATTCTCAGATCGGCCGCGATCTTCAGTCCGGCTCCGTTACCGAACGCCACCGAGTAGAGCGATCGGACACTTCCCCAGGGATCCTCATGCACGTCAGCTCCGGTCCGGTCCCCGCAAAAGCTTCCGACAACCATTCGCATTCACTTTTCTGATGAAACAACGTGTGTTGATTCGAACTATGAATACAACGGATTCAGTGTCTTGGAACATCGCGGAATGTGGCCGAGAAAAGGTTCCGTTCGGTCGCTTGTTAAGTAACGTGCATATCAACAACCTCGGTTTGCAAACGAGGTCCGAGAAGCGTAGCCTTCAGTAGCATAGCAACACGCAGAAGAGAAGATTGTACAAGTAAGATAAACCCCAAGTCGTGTTTTTGGCACGATGGTATTGTGTTTAAGCTAGACCCAGCATAGCTTCCATTTTCAGTTCGATAATCTCCATGCAGAAGATAGTGAAACAAACACTGTCTTCTCTCTCTTCTCTTGTAAAGTCTCCTGTCGACGCCATGGGTTCCATCTCCCACCTGCCCGCGTATGGCCACAGGCTTCTTCCTGTGCTCATCGACGAGATAGCACGGGACGAGCCTGATCGTGTACTTTTCTACACTCCCCGCAACGGGCAACCCTCGCAGGGATATGATGAAGTCACAGCCAAGATCTT
Organism: Fusarium sp. NRRL 29148; assembly: GCA_013759095.1. NCBI lineage: Eukaryota > Fungi > Ascomycota > Sordariomycetes > Hypocreales > Nectriaceae > Fusarium > Fusarium sp. NRRL 29148. Next base: position 6,668 of record JABSTL010000032.1, read on the forward strand.
TGCCAACGCTATCAACCGACTTTGCGGGTGGCTCGACTCCCAACTTGGATCGCCGACAGTATCCAAAACAATTGCCTACATTGGTCAAAGTAAGTTGGCTTTACTATCCCAGGTGCTGTAAGCAGCTGCTCATGAGCTTTAGATGACCTGAGATATTTCATCATGATGATTGCTTCTACAAAACTAGGGCATAGAGTAAGATCCCAAGTATGTCGTTAACGAGATATCTCTAATTAATTAATTAGTTGCTACTCTCATCACCACGCAACAGTGTCGAAGGACATGTATCACTGATCAAACAGTCTGGCTGCGAGTTCTGGATCGCTTCGTCAGGCTTAGACCACCATGGATTCCTCCAAGACCTCCAGATTCCCAGTGTTGAAGCTCCTGAATTATCCCAGCTTTTAGATTCAACACCCGTCAAACACTATATTTACCAGAAATCCTGGAACGAAGGAAAGTCAGACGTTCTTGCACTGCTTCACACCTCAGGCTCTACCGGTTTACCTAAGTTGGTGCCGGTCTATCTTGAGACTGCTGCTACTGTTGATGGCTTTCACCTCATGGAGCCTACGAATGGAAAGAGACCAACTGGCGTTGAGTGGACTGGCACGAGGCAGTTGTGCGCTATGCCTCTCTTCCACGTAAGTATCGTCCTTTTGTATTTGATGCCAGGGCCTGATGTGTGTATTTTAGGTTGCTGGAATTTGTCTCGGTCTGTACTCAGCCGTCTTCTTCAACTGGACTGTTGTTCTCCCATCCGTAGGGCCTATCATGCAGCACGTTATCGAAGACGCGCTTGACCATATCTCACTCGACTCAGCATTTATCTCGCCTAGTGTCCTACAGGATATCTCCAAGTCCCCCCGTGTGCTCGAGAAGCTCTCGAAACTCAAGTTCATCACATCGGCTGGAGGACCTATCCCTCAGTCCGTCGGCGACTTGATTCACCCGCGTGTGCCTATCATGCAAACCATGGGCATGACGGAGGGCCAATGGCTTGCCTCTGTTGTCACGTATCCTGATGAGTGGGCTTACTACTACTTCCATCCAAGGACAGGCGTTGAGATGCGTCCTTACTCTGAAGATCTGTCTGAGCTGGTGTTTGTTCAGAACCCTAAGCTTTCGGCTACTCAACCTGTCTTCAAGACATTCCCTGAGCTTGATATCTGGGAGACGAAGGACTTGTACTCGCGACATCCTAAATATCCTGATCTCTGGAAGTACGAGATGAGACGTGATGATCTGATCATCCTCTCCAACGGAGAGAAGTTCAACCCTCTTGCTGCTGAAGGAAAGCTCATCAGCCATCCATGGATCGCTGCCGCTTACCTCACTGGCCGTGGTCGTTTTCAAACAGCTGCTCTTTTATACCCTGATGGGACTAGCCTCGACAAGTCAGACGGCAGCATCATCGACAACGTCTGGCCAACATTTGAAGAAGTCAACAAGTCTCTTCCAGCGTTCGCTCAGATTCACCGTGACTTTGTCAAGATCGTGCGAACTCCGTTTCCTCGCACTCCAAAGGGTACACTTGCTCGCAATGAGACAGAGAAAGCATTCACTGCCGACATTAATGCTATCTATGACAGGTCTACTCATGGAAAGCCTTCTGTTCATATCAACGGAACAACCGAGGAAGTAGTCCGTTCCGGTATTCGACAGGCAATTGAAACCGTGTCTGGATTGGTAGACCTCAAGGACTGTGACAACATCTTCACTAGAGGTTTCGACTCCCTTCATGTCATCCGTCTTGCAGGACTTCTCAGTTCCGCCTTCGATCAGCCTATCGAGGTAGAAGCTGGCACAATTTACACCAACCCAACCATCTCTCAGCTTGCTCATTCTGTTTGGTCCCATCTTAAACATGGATCCCAGGACAAGATCCATCACAGCGAAGTTACTCGTGGGATGCTTGCCAAGTACGCCCAGGCTTTCGAACCACCTCGCGAGGCGAAGGAGCACATAGTTCTCACGGGTACAACTGGAGAGATTGGTTCGTATCTTCTTGAAGCTCTTTGTAACAACGACAAGATCGCCAAGGTTTGGTGCTTGAACCGCAGTGCCGATGCCTTCCAACGCCAAGTAGACTCAGCCAAGTGCAAGGGTCTTTCATCAAACTGGCAACACAAGGCCAAGTTTGTACGTTGTGATTTGGCCTCAGAGAACCTCCGCTTGGGTCAAGCGGATCTTCAGGAGATCAAAGATGAAGCCACTGCTATCATACGCAAGTCCGGCAACACATACAGCAATCTACGCGAAGCTAACCTCATCTATAGATAACGCTTGGGAGGTCAACTTCAACCTACCTCTCTCCTCCTTTGAATCTCAGTTCGTCGGTCTCCAGAGCCTTGTTGATATCTGCCGAGAGGCTCGTCACAAGATCCGCTTCTTCTTCATGTCATCTATTAGCGCCGCCATGAACTGGCCATCTGACCTCTTGGGCCCCGTACCAGAAGCAAGCATTCCCAGATTTGATGCACCGATCAACGGATATGGTTCATCTAAGCTTGTAGCTGAGCACCTACTCAGTAAGGCTGCCAGAGCTGGTGTCTTGAGTCTTTCGGTTCTACGAGTCGGTCAAGTCGCTGGTCCGGTCAAGACTCTTGGTGAGGGTAGCATTTGGACTCGACGAGATTGGGTTCCGGCTGTAAGCATCCATTTGCTGCCCATCAATATACTGTTCAACTAATATTTGTTCCAGATCATCGATGCTTCCGTCCATCTACGAGCTCTGCCACTAGATCTTGGCTCGGCAAGCATTCTAGATTGGATCCCCATTGATCTCCTAACAGAAGTCATTGGACAACTCGTCGTCCCCGTGAACCCAGTCCTGGGGCAAGAGAATTACTACAATCTACTGAACCCACGAACACCCAGCTGGATAGATACTCTGCCTGGTCTGAAAGCTCATCTTGAGACTTCTTTCTCAGAGACCTTTGAGATCGTTTCGCTACAAGAATGGATCAGCCGTTTGCAAAGTGCAGAGAAAGCTATCGTGAAGGGGGTCAGTGAAGGATCATCCGTGACTGCAAGAAGAGCTCAAAGTGGTCTCAAGTTGCTGTCCTTCTTTGAGATGCTGGCCTCAGGAAATGAAGGATCTCGGGGTCTCGAATGGTCCAAAGGAAACACATTGGCACAGAGTTCTATCTTGGCTTGCATGGAGCCTGTATCATCAGCATGGTTTAAGATTTGGTTGAATCAGTGGGGCTATTGAATTTAGTTTACATCAGTTATCCATACGAATAAATTGTTTCTTATCAACATGTTGCTTCATTGTTTCAACTGCATGCTTGTAAATATTGACGTCACAAGCCTAATTGTTTTCAAATAGTATGTATACTTTGGACGACGTGAGCTAGCGACATCTACAATAACATAATATCATTACGAAAGAAAAGACGAAAATACCGTCAGACGTTATCATGATCGACATGTCAGCACTTGGCCATTTTAGTTCGGGACCCGTCGCCGCAATCCTTCAGACTTCTTCACCATCAGAATCAGCATCACAAGAAGGTAACTGTTCTAAGGCAAGATCTGCTTCGATTGATAAGATGTAAAAGATAAAAATAACTTTCCGACTAGTGTTGTGACTTGTGCATTAGCTTACGGAAGTCTCCCGACTTATCCGTCTTCAGGGTGAGATCGGACGTCCGACATTGCATGACCCGACCCGCATGAGCAGTTGCTCTTCGGAGGCTAATACGGCCCCGAAAACCAATCTGTTGAACCGGCCTCCGTCGGAGAGACGCTGTATATCATGACTGAGTTTCGGAAGATTTAATGCGATGCAACCGGGTTAAACACACGATTTATTCGTTAGATTGTTCATCTGTTGAGTGCATTTGGATGTTGCATCCGCAAAGCTTGTCATATAAACCTGAATAATATCCATGAAAGCGAGTTGAAGATTGCTTCAGTAATTCATTGACCAAATACAGTGATTCATGTCTCGTACCAATCTGCCCGTTCAATCCGCCAAGATGTCTGACGCCACATCCTCAAAGCCCCAAATCTTCTCTATCCAGGACCTCAAGCAGGCCGCATCGGACAAGATGTCTCAGATGTACAGAGGTACGCACGCACCCAGCCATCCGATCTCGGTGCCATGCCATCAGCTAATGCTTGCAGACTACTACAACGGTGGGGCCATGGATAACATCACGTAGGTTACACCCAAACCCTGTTAAGCTTTCGCTTCCTGAAACACTCACGCGGACTTAGTCTCGCGAGTAATGAGGCTGCCTTTGACCGATATTTGCTTCGTCCTCGCGTTCTCCGTAATGTGTCAAACATTGATATGACTACTACTCTCTGGGGCACCAAGGCAGCGTTGCCCCTCGGTGTTTCTCCGTCGGCGATGCATCGTCTTGCGCATGCTGATGGAGAGGTTGGAACGTCAAAAGCTTGTGCTGCGCGCCACGTGCCCATGATCTTGTCAGCTCTGTCGAATGATACCCTCGAGGATGTATCTGGACAGAGTTCGGACGGATCGACACCCTATGCTATTCAGGTTAGCCCGTTTAAGAATCGGCAGATCACCACTAACTTGCTCAACCGTGCCAAAGGTTAGTTTTCGTATTTGCATTTGGCCAAAGTACCTTGTTGACTAACTTGCTCCAGCTGCCGGGTATAAAGCTGTCGTATTGACAGTGGATGCTCCCATGTTTGGAAGGAGATTGGATGATCTTCGAAATGGTTTCAGTGTCCCCCCGGGATTTAGCTTTCCCAACCTGAGCGCTCAGACTCAGACTCAGTCGGGTTCTGGTGGGTTGGGTGGCGGTATCCCTGACCTCTCGTTTGGTATGTGAATGCTATTGGATACGCGGTTGTGTAACGTGCTCACTAGAATACTCTAGACACCGGTGCTACGTGGGAAGAGAAGATTGCATGGATGAAAAGCCAGACTGACCTTGAGCTTTGGGTCAAGGGAGGTAATTACACAATCCTCGTGCATTTCAAAGGCCGATAATGACCAAAATGACTAGTTACATCCCCACTTGACGCCCAGATTGCCATTGAGCAGGGCGTTGATGGTATCATTATCTCCAACCATGGAGGTCGACAGCTAGATACCACCCCAGCAACAATCGACATTCTCCGTGAAATCGCACCTATCGCCAAGGGCAAGACGCGCATTGCCATCGATGGTGGCTTTCGACGTGGCTCTGATATTTTCAAGGCTGTTGCGCTTGGTGCAGACTTTGTCTTTGTCGGCAGAATCGCCATCTGGGGCCTTGCTGTAAGTGCTGCAACTGCCGCTTCTGATACAAGAACTAATCAGTGCTGTAGTATGACGGTTCTAATGGTGTTGGTTTAGCTCTTGATCTACTGATCAATGAATTCAAGCTGTGTATGGGACTTGCTGGATGTAGCAAGATTAGCGATATCACCCCGGCTCATCTGTCCCTCTTGAACGCAAAAGGCGTCTTGGAGGGTGTGTACTAGAAGCAACAATGTATCAGACGTGATGGTGGTAAATATAAAATAGAAGCAACTTTTGGTTACAACAGTGCAGTGCTCTACTTGGTGCATCCGATTTGGAAACCGTGACGCCTGCCTATTTTCTCCCTGCCCTTTTTTCATGAAGAGCGCATGCCTAGCACCGTAGTAAGGGTAATACTGTCAGTTAGCGTTAAAGTGGTAGCATAAACAACAAGCACAAGTGCCATGAGCTAAGACGGCATTAGTCCTTTGCTCTGTTATCACGGGAATGATAAATCATCCCTTCTTCAAACCGATCCGCAGAACCTCCCCTCCTGGCCAATTGTGGCTTCACACATGTCAATCAATTTTAGCTTAAAGCTTAACCTAAAAAGCCATTACTCAATTCATATGCTGCAACGTCAATCAACTTGAGTCCTTTCGTAAGGCCGGGACATCAAATTGTTTAGTGATTTAACTGCCGCCGCTATTATCGCTATCATCTATAAACCGTCTTGCCAAGTCAGAACCTTGATAGTCACGATATAAACCTGGACCTTGGCACGGCAGATCATCCGCTACTGACACCTTGGCGAACACGTTAGTTCCTCCGAAACCGCGATCCTTTTTCAGTGCCGGCATTACTCGGGGACAGCGCTGCCGTCATCTTTTAGCGCTAAGTGCCCCCAATGCCGCTCAGACCTGGTTTACCTGCATATCTAGCGTGGGATGATGACCCTATTGTCCTTTCGGCCGAAATGCGTCATCGGAAGGCTTGGTCCGTATGGCGCAATTGGCGACTAGGCTACGGGAAATGGATATTATTCGAATTTCCAGAATCGAATCAAAACACTGTAGAGTGGGGGGCGTACGCATATCCCGGTATGAACCGGTAGAGTTTGGTTGCGTTGGCATGCGCGGAATAACTACCTAACCCACCAAACCAGGACTAGCGGGCAGAAAAGAGAGATCTGACAAAACAGGCAAGTCGTGTTCCTAAACAGGTGTTGCCATGGCCTTGATTTGAGCGTCAGGTCATGGCCCTTTTGGGAAGCTGAGTCTCTGCTGTGCCTTGGACGTACCTTACAGCTCCACGCCTGGTGATAAGCGGCAGCTCACGTATGGCCAGTAGATACTGTAGTCAGATCCAAGACTAATGGAAGTACGGCAGGTAAAGTCAGCAAAGGATTCTATCAACTCGGATTGTTGCCGTTGAAGGATTCCTTCTCGACGCACGCACAACGTGAATCTGACAATACTCTATGAGGGTTTTGTTTCATCCTTGCACGGCATGTTTTTGCTTACGGGAATTGGGGTGTTGTGACGTATTATGACAGATCGCATTTGTCACAGGAACATGCTCAAATCCTTGTTTGCGCTACGCTGCATGCTTCCTCTAATGCCCGCGGGTTTAGTAGACTCGAATGCCGCTGGTCTCTGCTAATGCCGCTGGTCTCACATGTTCCTGAATGCCAAGTGGAGCCAACTGGCTTAATTTCCGAGCGGTTTTTCGGCGAAAATACAGCGAGACTCAAACTCCCCGTTGACGGAGTTTGGAGACTGAGATGAAGATCACATGGAGCCGTGATGAGGTGAACGTGATTGAGGTCCAGCAAAGGAGGCTATGGTATAAATATATTATGCCATGACAATCATTAGACATTTTTTCTGTTGTTCCATGAGAATATTTACTCTCTTTTCCTCAGAGAACGTCTTCTTGCTCTTCAATAGTCTGAAACAGCTCTTCCGAGACCACTGACGAATCCCACACAATGCTGACACCACGAGTCATCTCTCACCACCATCACAAAAGTCCTAGGCAACCAGGATTACGCTCCCACGGGATGAGAGGGCACAGCACAATGATTATTCATGACGATTCAGCAAAGCCAGAAGATTCACTCGTACAGTCACCAGTTCAAGCACGTGAGCCAACTGAATCTCTAGACTTGTAAGTTTTACTCTATTAGAAATCTATAGCAATCTTTTTGAACAGACCCCCAGAACTTCTATAAACAGGTGTCTAAAAATCTTTAATCTGGCGCATCACTACCTTTAATGCCCGGACGCATCTTATGTCGTCATGGTTTCCGTCTCTATCTTCTCCCAGCTGTATAGCGGCGTTAAGCAGAGACTGACTGTGCTGACTCCCAAATAACCCCAATTCTCCATCTTTAGTGTCTTTTGCTCTAGAAGATACTCTATAATGCTCGGGCAGGCCCATGAGCTGTTCAATTTGGTGAAGCTGATGCTCGATAAGGTGAACGAGCAAATTTCCGGATAATGTTTCATTGGGAGGAATAGGAAGACCTCCGATGTAGAGAGTCAATGGGGATGATTGATATGAGCCATTTGACGTCTTGGAGGTGCTGAGGAGGTAGTCGAATACTTTTGAGAATATGATACCATAGATTGAAACAATTTGTATGTAGCACGAAAGTGCAATGAGAAGCTGCGTTGTGCGTAATCGAGGAGGCACTGCCGGCGTGTATGAAAATGACGAGGGCGTATGCTCAGCAGATGCGGGGGCACGAAGGCCATACAAGAGCCTCTCGAGCTCAGTGCAAGCTTGTGATACTTGGACTAGAGGATGGGACTCGCAGTTTTCAAAATCTTGGCCAATACCCTTATGGGCCAGGGACAGGTTCAGGGTACCCTTCACGTCCCATGGGGACGATCTAATGGAGTAGAGCTGGGCAGACAACTTGGAATGCAGCCTTGACAGAAGCAGCTCGACATGATCGCTTCTTATGGGTAAGGCAGAGTCCATGGAGCTGGTACTCGGTCGGCTGTTGAACTGGTACGACGTTGTCGATTGGATGGCGCTGGGGTCCACTGTCTGTGCCTGTGCCTGTGCCTGTGCCTGTGCCTGTGCAACGCTGTGTTGGCTCGTCGATTGGCACGACGACAGGGGGGAGATGTCGACGAGGATATTGTCATTGACCATGAAATCAGAGTGTTGCATCCCAATGCTGTCCAAGATGTTGTCCAGCGACAAATCATACTCAAAGTTCATCATGTTGCTCATGTCTGTGCCACCCGCTGAGGGTGACGAGTCTGTGGTGTGTGACGACGAGCTAGTATCACCTTGCTCAACTACGACGGTTGGCTGCACCTGTCTTGAGGGGGGACGACCTGTTGGACGTGCTTTGCTGGTGACACATTCGATGCCAGATTTGAGGCATCTAAGACATGCGTCTGTTGAGTGGCCTGAATCTCGGTGACATCGCAGCTTCTGTGCGCGGCAGCGATCACATGCCGAGCGCTTCCAAGGTGCTCTGTTGGAGAAGTCGCCAGCCATCTTTGGACCAAGTAAGCAGGTGGCAGTGTATGTTAAAGTGGGAGCGGCAGCAAAAAAGAAAGGAAAACGTTATCCTGATGATCCTGGAAAGAACTGGATAGAGATGGGGCATGGAGTATGTATAATATGTCAAAGGAAGTGGGAAGAAGAAAAGAAGACTGGTGCTTCGGCTTTATTCTGTATCTGATAGAATCGACTACCAGTCATCTCCGTGCACTCACTCAAGTCAGCGGCATCCCGCGTTGCTTGCAGGCGAAGTCTCCCACGATGACGAAAAATCCTAGCAAATCAAACAATCCCCGTGTCCCGTGAAAGCGGAGAGAAGAGAATCTTTTAAAAAGACGGACAGACAGGACAGTACAGGATGGGACAGGACATGCAGCCATAATTACTAGGTTCCAGGATGTGCCATAAGCTTTGAACCAGCGTGCTACGTTGTTGCAGCTGTCATGGTACGTACACGCAAGTGGCACACACCCATTGGGAGCCTTAGCGAGCACGCGGGGTTGCGTAGAGTCGGCACCTGCTTACCTTTAAACAACGTGCCCTCTGCATTCAACAACGAACGTTTTAGAAACCGGCGTTGACAAGGGGGAGGGCGTGAGATGTGGCGGCGTGTTATCAAGGTTCCAGAGGCGTGACTGTAGAGAGATCAAAACGTCGCCTCAGCCTTACAGTCACGTCTTCCCTTTTTGACACTAAAAAGAGTAAGTGACATGAACTACTGTAGTCTAAAGATGGGCTTGGATGCGAGGATGTGCTTGTTTCAGGCCCAGGCTTCCTCCGCCGATGCCGCACTCTCTCTCAGTCTGCCTCTAATCTAGCCTCTGCGAGAAATCATAAGCGAGAAAAATGCGGCTGCTGTACTCAATCGAGGCCGTTGACCCACTGTAATAAGTAACCGAAATCCTTCTCAAACTGCCTGAGAATACCAATGCGATGTTTTCGCAGCTCAGGTGGATATCCATCCTTCGGTTTCCGCACTTTTTTTGTTTTCTTGCTTCAGTATGTCTTGGTGCTATACCCGCCCACTTCTCAGCAGCATATTTTGACACTTACTTGTTGAGTACTTTTTGACAGGTTTAGTACAGTCATATTTGTCGTGGTGACTGCAAAAGGGCCCTCCCCCCACTGGTCTCAAATAAAAACACATCTCCAAAGAAACCGCTCGCTCGCTAAATGTATTGCTCCGTTCACAGCTGAGCAAGACCCAAAGCCGAATGCTTATTATGCGGACGAACCCTGCGTATTCGCGGAGAGAACAAATATTCCGCGCAGCGCGTATACTGATGCAGCTCTTTTCTTGGTGGTTGCCGCTTATAATGCACATAAGCAGCAAATGGATCATGTGGATAAACCTGGAAATGGCATAACTATGGTGGAAACTCCCTCGGTCGGGCTGCTACTCAAAACTAAACTCCGCTCTCCACCGCGCGCGTCAAGTCCACGTCTGTTAATGACCCTCGCAAATGAGTCGGATTTCCCCAGATGATATCCGTTCCGATCTGTCGCATCCACTCGTAACCGCTAAGGTTCTTCAAAGCTTCTTCACAACGCCGCTCTTGATGTCTCCAGCACCTGAGGCTTAATCTACAGCCAGCAAGGATCACCAGCAAATGACCTCACTGAACAAAGTTACTTGCCTCTCCGACTAAGGTCTACAAAGTTAGACTGCGAGCCCGCGACTCGCCTAGATCCCAGTCCGTCATAGCATGTAACCCTGTTGGAATACAGGGGAGGAGGGGACTTGTACCGGGCGGCTGCGGCCCGTAAGTCGCTAGTCAGTAGCCCACGGCACACTAATCAATCACTTGCCGGTCTAGCCGGAGCCCCTGGAGCTGCTTATGAGCGCCGCATTGCTAACCTCTTGGGGTGACTGCACCAAGGGTCATCCGATGCGCTACTGCAGATAAACACAAACAGGGTAGATACTTTTGCGTTGATGATGGGGAGAGTCATCGATACTGAGTTTCTTTTGAATAATTATTACATGTTAGTTGTTTTTCCACCTATCTGTTTATCACAACGTTAAACGTGCATATGCTATGCAGAATCAATGGTATGAATAGAAAATGAGATGTCAGATACGGGATGCTACTTCAGCTTGTTTTGCCTAGGCAATCAACTAACCTCGCCTGTTAATATCACGGAGAAATGAACTACTCACTTGTTCATAGTCATTCAGTTCAGTCAACGGCTTCCAAAGTCCAACTCGGTCAATGTCCGAAGAATTTACATTATCTACACACTGTCAAATACAAGGATTGAGAACAGTCCCTAAACCCTACCAATATCGCGATCTATTACTCTGGTCAATATTATTTCGTCTTGGTAGATTATGAATTATATAAGTAAGAAATTGAATACAAGGCACACTTTTGTTCAACTCATCATATCTATAAC
>JABSTL010000033.1:0-97056 GCA_013759095.1 Fusarium sp. NRRL 29148
CTGGAGACTGATCAACGAGCTAATTTAATAAGATTGTAAGTTTACATGATAAACCCAAGTTTAGATAAAGTCCTTAAATAATTTACTAATCGTAACTTCACCGTGCAGGCAGTAAGCACAAGAGCACACCCTGATATACTATTACCATCCTGACTTGACAGTTCAATAATACTTGGAACCTGATGGAAGACCGAGCTATCTGTCTTGGAGTTCTGAAGCGCCATGAAACAGCGATCATGGACAGCATATCTAGGTCACAAGGATTACCGAAGCTATGTAACAAGTGCAGAATGCTTGATTATCAGAGCGACGAACCCGTATTGAGGGAGACTCTGGCGACTATGAGACTCAAGATTCAACAATGTGCATTGCACAGCCTCATTTACCGTTCCATTCCCCCATCTACTTATAACGACCTGGAGGTTGTGCATATTCGGAGATCTAGCTCCTTACTTGTCATGGACAATTCGAAAATACCCTTACTCTCACTTTCCAAAATTTCAGGTGCGTAAAGCTTTTGCAGATGCAACAGAATTTTCAGCACTAATGGAGAGCAGATAACTCAAAAAAGAACCATCTACACTCTGATGATATTCACTTTGGACTGCCCAAGCTTTTTCAGCCCAACACTGCCCTGTTCTACGACCTCCTCATGACATGGATTCAAGATTGCGACGTGAATCATCCCCAATGTCGTCCTGCAGACAGATCACGCTTCCAGGTGCCGACTCGCCTGATTGAAGTGGATCAGGTTGACGGAGGAAGTTCGAAGGTCTTCCTTCGAAACGCAGTGGACGCCGTGTGCCTAACAGGAGGGGAGTTGAGATACATCGCACTGTCACATCCTTGGGGTAATGGAGAAGAGCACGACCACTTCTGCACCACGAAAGACAACCTTGACAGTCGACTAGGTGCTGGTATTGATCTAGAGAATTTCCCGAACACATTCAGACATGCAATCGAGGTGACTCGAGCCCTTGGTGTTCCATACCTCTGGATCGATTCGTTATGTATAGTGCAAGGACCAGGCGGGGACTTCGACACAGAAGCCAAAAGGATGGAGACCGTCTTCAGTTCCGCATACTGTGTCATTGCCGCAAGCCGCGCCAACGGAACATCAAGTGGGTTTTTGTGGGAAAGGTGTGAGCGCGAAGTAGTGAGACTGGATGGATATCTTGCCCATGATCCAGTTTATATCTGTGAAGCAATTGACAACTTTCAGCATGATGTGATTGAAGGGGCGCTGAACAAACGCGGATGGGTCCTGCAAGAGCGGGCTCTTGCACCAAGGACCATATATTTCACGGAGAACCAAACGTACTGGGAGTGCGGCCAGGGCGTGCGCTGTGAGACATTGGCAAGGTTGACCAAGTAAGTTGCACCCGAAATCTCTAAAATCCTCGTTGCTGACCTTGGCCTTGTAGTAGCCAGGCTTCGTTTCTTGGGGACCCCAACTTTCCCAAGTTGGCTATGAAGTCGACCAGAGGAGCGAAAATCCGGTTTTATGAATCACTGTACAGGCAATACTCAAACCTCGATTTCACAAAGATCCACGACCGGCCCATAGCAATAGCCGGGCTAGAACAACGACTAGTGAGTGCTTTCAAGACCGAAGGAGGATACGGTGTGTTCAACGGAGCTTTCTTTGGGCGCAGCCTTTTGTGGACTAGGGATACACAACGAAGTGATGGCCTGAAATTGATCAACTTTCCCCGCGATCAGAAGTTCAGAGTCCCGACGTGGTCATGGACAGCGTACGAAGGACCCATCACATACTTTGACATACCTTTTGACCATGTTCGATGGACATACAACACTGCAGAAGGAAGAATTCAATCGCCATGGACGAGTATGGAGTCAGGCTGTACCTCATTCTCATTGCATACAGGAGAACTAGACGGAAGAATTGATCTTACTGCCCAAGCAAGGGAGATGCTTGATCTGGAATCAGCCGAGGCGCAGGAAAAGGTCATCTATGACGAAGGAATGTCGCCACCAGGTGCACGTAAGTTATGCGTTATCGTTGGACACGAAAAGCCAAAGGATGAAGAATGCACGATACAGGACCTGGATTATTATGCTCTGCTCGTTGCTCCCTCTGCTCATTCCAGCAATGGTTCCTACCGAAGGGTTGGTGTTGGCAGGTTATTAGGAAGTTGGATTGACTTTGGCAAGCCTGAGTGCAGAGTCTGTATATCCTAGCAACTCTCGATGGTAACTCGTTCTAGGTCAATCCAAGTCTTCTTACCTTTTAGGATTGTGTTGTAGATCAATTTCCACAGATTGGTTTATCTTGTTGAGTCCAGCCAAGGGCCTTGTCAATTGAAGCCTAACCTAGAGTCTCCAGTTTGATGCATGAGGGCTAATTGCCATATAGCGCCAGATAATGTAACCAGGATGAAACATCTCCAAACCGTGGCATCACTTGCTAGAAGAGATTTAACTTAAAGCGCGTGATTCTTTGTAAAAACTGACGAACTCACCTTAGCCCGATAATTCTTGATTCAATTTTGGGTTAATCAGGCGCAAACCATGAGGGTTGTCAGCGAGCGCGTGTCATATTAGCTTATCGTAGATACTTGGGGCGTGCGCTGACTTGCGGCGCTGGTGAAGTATCTCAGATAAGGGTCAGCAGAAGACGCTAAGCCAGTTTCGCAATTTCGCGACGTTCCCCCTCCAACAACGCAACCCCACCATGGAGACCGAATGAGTTAGGCCTCCTCAGAACTGTTTTGACCATCAACAATACATCATCACTTCAATCAGCATGCGCAATTGAGAAATGACCAGCCTTGGGGACCCAAATACTCGCGCTCACAAATACGGTCGTGTATGGTCGTGGCTCAATTCAATCGAACAAGAATCCTTTCCGATCGAAGACTCAGAACATCAACGCAAGCGACGTAAGATAATAAACACCAAATCAGACCGCGACAGTCAAGCGCATCGCATCCCAACGCCTCCAGGATCGTCTCAAGACAGCCACTTCGAAAGCGAGGCAAATGCCCAGAAGCTTCAATCAATGCCAAGAAAGCGGAGAAGGTCGACCCACGATCAAGGTCTTGTTCACTCAGACGAAGATGGCGCTGTTGAGGATACCCCCAGAGCATCATCAAGAGGCTTGAGGCAGGGAGCTCCGGGTCTGGACCGCGAGTCTTCAACCTCGTACGCTTCATCTGGAGTCTCTGGCACATCATCACCCACCAAACAACTGCGCTATGCTGCGACGCAAAAGACCGGGTTCGACGACTTCAAATTCGACGACTTTATGGATCATTTACCGCCGTCTCTCCAACATTTACATCACCAGCTTCTTACCATCGGTTACGGATTTGGGCTCATTCCCCAGTCGTTGAAGCCTGAGCTGCAGGGCTTGCGCAATATACCCGAGTTTGCATTTTACGATCCCGATAAGCATGCAAGCAACTGGCGAATTCCTCCGCCTTCGTTCATCCGCCAGGTTCTGCAGAGCGCAACCAAATGCGAATTCGGTCGCCACAGTGAAGCTTCTTGGAACATGGAAGTTCACCGATGCGTTCTCGACTTTGCTTTCCGAGAAGCAAGCGATGCTTCCGCTGGTGATTACAGATACTGCACCACTGCCCACATCATACCGGAGTACAAACCTTTCGGCACATCATCCAAATGCGTTGACTTTTGCATTTGCGTCGAGACTCCAAAGGAAAGCCCTGAACGCCAGAAGATCGATGATGCAATCAAAACGCGGCCAGGCCTGTCGATCAACCATACAGACTGGGGCGACCTCTGCAAGAACCCTATCGCACTTTCGATCGAGACTAAGCGTCAGGTCAGTTGGGAGAAGGCACTGCTTCAGATAGGTACCTGGCATGCTGCGCAATGGCGGTCCCTCCGAGGGAACATTGAGGCGATTGAATTCCTGGCTGGGATTATTGTGCAGGATCACGACTGGTTTTTCGTGGCGTCGACGCTGCAGGACGGAAAGTCAACGACGTACCATCGATTGCCGCTTGGAAGCACGTATAATGCATTTGACTTGTACAAGTTGCTCATGTCATTGCAATGTTTGGGTGCGTGGATCAGGGACAAGTATTGGCCTGCTTTTCGGAAGGATATGCTCAAGATCTTTGATGTTGAGCAATGAGATGATTGAGCGATGGCTGCATTTAGGATTATACCCGGCGTTCATGGCCAGAAGGACGCAATGCCAATAAATTGAATCAGTAGCGAATCCTTCGTTTACCTTCGACACATATCAAGAAATCATGCCCGTTGGTGAATAGCGAAATTGCTTTCCGTAAGACAGCTTGATGTTGACATCGTAGATACGGTCAGAACTCCGAAACCACCGGACGACTCCATATGGTTGCTGTTTTGGCTACCAAATCAATGAGTTCATCTATCGCAAGTTTATCTTTAATAAGCGCAAAAATGATTTCACCAAGATGGAGGATAGCAACATTGGACGTAACTGGATGCTGAATCGGATCATCAGCCGAGACGACTTATTTAGCTCAGCTCTCAGCGTCAGCGCCTGCTTCGAGCACTCGTTGACTCAAAGGGCCACTGTGAATGAAATTGGACTGTCGCCAAAAGTGAGCAGGCTACAGAGCCGCTCCATTTCGATGCTTAGGGAAGAGGTCGAGCGCTTTTCTCACATAGAGCCGTTACCCCTGGAAGATTTCGTTTGAGCTGGGATTCACCTTGTTGATGTCATCACCCATTTGGAGACGGTCGAGATCTTCAGTATGCTCCAGGGCCAATGGGAGGTCCATCACCAGGCTGCAAGGAAGGTCTTGAACCATATTAAGACAGCTGTTCCACTTAAGAACCGCCGTTCAACATCAGCGATAGCAGAAGTCTTGTCTAAGTTGCCAGAAGGTGATGTGCGACGACGATCGCTGTAATTTTCCATCTTTAACTTTATTTGGATTGATGGTCTAGCTACGTCTACCTTTGGTGCGGTGTCATACTGCCCTTGCGCCTTCGACTATCTACCTCTTCTAAATTCTGATATAATCAGGTCGCAGCACTTTATGGGTTGTCAGAGCCAAGTCTTTGCCATTGTCACCAGAATTACAAGACTTGAGCAATTACAGCTGATGCACCAAAGCCAAGAGCATCGGGAGTTTACAGGACCGGAATTACAACGACAACACAGCGAACTAGAAAAACAGCTTGGATTTGTCTGTCGGACTCTTCGAGAAGATATTGAGGGTCTGGAAAGTGTACATTCGGGTCTAAACCTAGACGCTGCAATGATAAGTCTCATCTGGGCTTATGGTGCCAGAGTCTTTTTGCAAGTTGTAATTACTCAAATTATGTCCGAGCAAAGGACTATCGATCAGACCTTTGTTAACATTTGCCTCGGGAAGCTTGAGGCTCTCGCTACACGTCTGGTCATGCGGGCAGCCTGGCCGTATACGATCACCGGATGCATGGCTATGAGCGAGTCGCAACATCACCGGTTTCGCCAAATCCTCGATCGGGTGCTGCAAGAAGCGCAGGCCCCTGGAATAATATGGAAAGGTCTTATTGTCATGGAGGAATGTTGGAGACTCCAAAGATTGCACCCTGGCCAATATTTCGGGTGGAGAGAAGTCATGGAGAGTCTTGGTGCCAAGGTGATTTTGACGTAGGGGTGCATCAAGGAGTACGGCGATAGACAAAACAGAAACTATGGTAGACAAAGGGATATGTCTCTGCTAATGCCGTTGAGCTGTACGGGTATTCAGAAGCCAGTAGCCTCGTGGCCAGTGAATAGTGACGTTAATATGCTGCCTTTGACTTGTCTACCTCTGTGTTTTCCACTAGATACCCAAGTTTCTATATAACCAGAGCTCCCCAGGTAAAAGCTCCGAATACACTTACACAGGTCAAACGATTGGCACCGCTCCTCGTTTCTTGGGACATATCGGATGCAATCACAGCTGAGGCTGATGCCAAGGCAGCAAAATTAGAACTGCTTTCCACCGCATCGCAAATCTGATGGCGCACGTCCCAGAGACCTGTTACAAATACCCGTCAGATGACGCTTCGCAAATATATTGTCTACTCACTTTTGAATATTTTGATAGTGCACTCGTTTCCCAGACACCGATTGAAATGGTCTGCAAACGCATCACTGTGCGAGCACATACAGTCTAAGGCAGTACTGGCGCAGCCAATTCTCTTTCCGGCTATCGAGATACACTTCAAACCGCAGTCTGGGAGCGAAGAAATATCGGAAGCAATGACAGAAGGATTGGTGGTGGTGGTTGCGCTGGCAATTTCTGTGGTAGTAGTAGAAGCCGCTAAGACCAGTGGAAAGGCTGCAATAATAAGGAGAATACGAGAGGCCATTATAATTCTAGTATATGGTGGAATAGCATGGATACGCAAAACAGCATATATTTTGCTAAGTGAAAGAGGGGAACAAGTAGGAAAGAAACAGGCAAGATTTTATCGTGTCGAAGTCCAGAGTGGTCTTCTTGTGAGCTATTTTTGTGGTTCGGCTTTCGGCACACTGAACATGAGGTTGTGCAACTAAGCCGAAACAAGCAGTCCAACCAGATTGTTGGAAGATTTACACCAACATACTAGACATGGTCAACTTGATCAAAGCAGCCCTTACAGTCGTCTTCTTGAAGTAATATCATCCTAATAAGGAATCTGTAATAAAGCTAACAAGAGATCGAGGAGGAATGGTAGTCTGAAAGGAACCCTTTCCAGTAGCCTTCAAGTGTCTCAAAGCAGTCAAATCATTGGAATTATCGGTCAGAAATGGCTTCAAGCTATGAGGGCTTCGGCTCGTGCCAGAGACAACGAGTTGGACACTGTGAGCAACCGTGTCATTGTTCAGCACCTGCGTCGCGATAGTACCGTCGGTATTCAGAAATGCACTGACTGTGACCAGAGGGACGGAGCTTGTGGCTTCGATGCGACGAGCACCAGGTCGAGCAAACCGACTGAAGGATGCAAAGGCCCAGAACCTCTTGGACGGGATGACCTTGTCGCCGTTCATGTTGATCAGAGCACTGTTGGTGGTCGAGTTCTCGGCTCCGATCCAATAGAGAAATCCGCTGACGTTGGCATCTACAAGAGCCGTCTGGATACGGCCAGCCCAGGTCATACCTTCGCCCTGACCGCTATTGTTGTAGAACGTGTAGGGCGTGAATTGTCCTGTGAGATCAGCCCACTCGGTGAGCCATGTCTTCTTTGTTGTTGAAAGCGGATGGTTCGGTGGTGAAACGTAGCCGTGGCCAGTAACGACACTGACATAGTTAATCGCCGGATCAGGTCCAGCAGCCAAACCAGCCATCATATCTTCTTGGAGATCCCAGCCCTCGCCATCACAGCAGGCGATTGTAAGGTCGTGGATACCTCGTTTTTTGATTGTCTTGCCCAGTACGCGTATGAAGTCGGCAGCCTGTGTGCCGTTAGATAGCATGCCGGCGTAGGGAGCGGCGAACTGGGGCTCGTTAAGGAACCCTAGGTTGGTGACCTTGACGCCTGACTTGCGGTAGAACTCAACCCACTGCAACAAGTAGTCTGCGTAAGCCTGCTTCCAGTCTCCAGAAGTGCAGGTAGCACCTGTGACACCACACAAATACCCTCCATTATTTTCATCATGGTTCGTTTTCATGTAACCCGGAGCGGACCAAGCGTCACCATAGAGGAACGTCAATCCTCTCTTGAATGCTTCTTGGGCGACGGTGAGTTGTCCGCTATCGTAGCCATCCCAGACGTAGTGGGGCTTTGCTCCGGGTGAGCCTGGCGAGAATGGCTCGATTGAATTCATGAAGTTCTTGTCAGAACTGTTGCTTGAGCCAATGCCATTACGCAGGATGGAGAAGCCTGCACCAAACTCCTTGCCGAAGAGCAAGTCCAGTACATGCTCAGTCCCTTCTTTGGACAGACCGTCTTTTCCAAGAATGTCTTCGGCCCGTTGGAATGCTTGCGAGACGCCAAATCCGTCAAGCTCTTGGTGTTTAACGTGGCCATTGACAGATATCAAGACTTCAGAGCCTGAGTTTGAATCTGTGGGGAAGGCGGCCACGAAGGTGGGACCCACGTAGCCCAGGAGGTTCAAGGCGACAAGGCCGAGAGATAACGGACTCATGGCTGTTCAAGATGAGCTGTAATGGTACGGAGGAAAGATATGGAAAAACCAGCTCTGGTTGGCTTCGAAGAGGAGCCTGCCATGAACTGGG
The DNA here is from genome assembly GCA_013759095.1 of Fusarium sp. NRRL 29148. Lineage (NCBI taxonomy): Eukaryota > Fungi > Ascomycota > Sordariomycetes > Hypocreales > Nectriaceae > Fusarium > Fusarium sp. NRRL 29148. The sequence goes on from JABSTL010000033.1 coordinate 8,172, forward strand.
TTGTTATTCTGCCAATCAGCAAGAACGCTGATTCCGCTACAATATTTATAGTTAATAAGGACTCTGAGCTTTGTCGACCTTCGCGTAGATTCATTGCCTGATCGACCCCTGGACGGACATTAAGATAATCCACGGCGTCTGGCATCGGCATGCTCGCCGGACCATCTGTTTCAGCGTCGTCATCCCATTAACTACAATACGCCTTAGACAGTCTTCCATAGGCTATACCAATGGCCTTGTAATTAGCCGTCAAAGCCCTGTATTACCTGGCAGTTAGGCGATCAGTAACCGCAAGCAAAGTGGTTGTACTCTTGATAAGTTTAACCAGAGTTCTGGTTAAATTCGAGCTCGTCTTTCGTCTATCTAGGACCCCGCACGATGGTCGAACTCCCCCAGACCAGAGTCAAAGTCAATCTTCATCAATTGCAAGTGTGGGGGAACATCCTAGTCTTCAGTATGTGCTTCTCCAGTGCCGAGTTTGCCGTTCCTTGACGGGCTCCACCCCCGCAAATATCTCCACTTTCCCCCGGACTTGGCTCGGACGAGTTTACTCTTGCGCCGATAACTACCAACTCTCCTATCAAATAACCGCTCATCATGTGAGCGCCTCCTTGTTGGCTCTGCCATGTATTGTTTTGACTCTGATATGGTTAATAGGCTAAATCGAACCAAAGCTGCTGCCATTCAAAAACCTGGCCGTTTTAATCCCTGCATGCTCAGAGTCAGTCTACGGTGCCGTGCCGTCTTTTCCGAGCAGCGAGCAGTCCACTTCACCATGGGTGGACCATACCATATCTGGAATAACCTTGTAGCTGCTTCTGCTACCACGTTGGAATGGAGCCAGCTGACTCTTTGAGCAGCCTTGTATATGAAGAAGATGAAGATCCTACTTCATTTATCTTGATGTTTGCAGATAGTCTTTGCTTGCCGATCAAATTCACAGACTTTTATAGTCTCGATTTCACTGGCCTGCACATACTGCAAATAAATTCACCAAAAGTACTGAAACGATAGAATCAGTATGGCAGAGAAGCGCACCGAAACCATCGAGACGGCGCCACCAGATGATCATCATGGCTGGACAGGCGACACCTCCGCTGAGGCTCGCGCTGCCACCGAGGCAGAACATTCCCTCAGCATCCGCCAAGCCATCCAGAAATACCCCAAGGCCTGTTTCTGGTCTTGCGTTGTGTCGCTTGTGATCATCATGGATGGTTACGACACAGCCCTGCTCGGATCCCTTTTCGCTTTTCCCGACTTCCAAAAGCGCTTCGGCATCCCCAATCCTGCTAAGCCGGGGACCTACCAGCTCGAGCCCAAGTGGCAGACGGCTCTGGGCTTGGCCAGTTCCCTGGGAGGCATTGTTGGTATTTTCTTCAATACGTGGATGACAGAGAGGATCGGACACAAGAAGACTCTGCTGATTTCTCTGTTCTGGTTGACTGGTACCATCTTCATCTCATTCTTTGCCCCCTCAGTCGAGGTTCTGTTCGTTGGTCAACTGCTCTGCGGCCTGGGATGGGGTGTCTTCACTACAATGGGACCCGCGTATGCCTCTGAAGTCGCGCCGGTTGTCCTTCGTGCGTACCTTGAAACCTACGTTGTCCTATGCTGGGGTATTGGTCAGCTCCTTTCTTACGCTGTTCTGGACTCACTTGTTGGCAACAAGAGTATCTGGGCCTGGAGGATTCCCTTTGCCGTCCAGTGGGTATGGCCTGTTATCATCGCACCTCTGATGTTTTTCTGTCCTGAGTCTCCTTGGTGGCTGGTCCGCAGTGGAAAATTGGAAGAAGCCAAGGAATCTCTGAAGAGGCTTACATCCATGTCAGACCAAGAGCTTCAGAACCAGCTGTCTCTCATGGTAGAAACCACGGAACTGGAGCGCAGCATCACAGAGGGAGCTTCGTATCTCGACTGCGTCAGGGGCTCTAACCTCTGGCGCACGGAAATCGCATGTGTGGCCTGGGCCAGTCAAGTTCTTGTTGGCTTCGGTGTCTCCTCCTATGCCACTTACTTTTTCGAACAAGCCGGCATGTCGACCAAGAACGCTTACAAGTTAACAGTTGGCCAAGGTGGTCTACACTTTGTTACCGTCCTTCTGTCCGTTTTCATCGTCGCGAGACATGGACGGCGATCGATTTACATTTGGGGCTGCATCTTGATGTCCGCTGCTATGTTTGTGATTGGCTTCGTGGCTATCCCAAGCCAAAGCAGTGCTACAGGAGGTGTCTCTGCAGCATTCTACTACGTGTGGTATTCTACGTACGAGATGACCATTGGTCCGATCGCCTACATCATTGTGGCCGAAGTCTCATCTACGCGCCTGCGTTCCAAGACAATTGGTCTGGCTCGTAATGCCTACAACGTTATCAATATTGCTGCCACATGCGTGGTCCCTCATATACTTAACCCCACCGCTGCAAACTGGAAGGGCAAGTCTGCTTTTCTGGCTGCAGGCTTTTGTATCCTCTGTGCCGTTTGGGCTTGGTTCCGTCTTCCTGAGCTGAAGGGCCGCACGTACGAGGAGCTCGACATTCTATTCACGAAAGATCTCGCTGCTCGGGAGTTCAAGGGCTATGAATTCGATAGCAACATCGATATTGATGAGAAACTGGGTGTTGAGCATAAAGAATGAATTCGTGTGGTTGATAGGTTAAGGGGTTAAGGATTTGAGAAATACCTTGCTAGCCACTATTCTTTATTCGGCTTTGGGGAGGAAGGAGTATTTAACCTGCGAATTTAGGAATCCATTCTTTTAGTTTCATATCAGTTCCTCGCTTTATAAATGACTCTTCTACGTATAATGCCATGTCCTCTATACCTCGAGCCAATTCTTAAAGTCCCTGAGTACGGAGTGCCGAGTTTGAGATTTTACTTTCACTCGGTAGTGACAACTGTTTCCCCATAGTCAACTCATAAACTGTGTTGAACATAGCATATACTTCAGGCTCAACATGCATTGTCATCCAAGCCGTAAACGCGAAGCTATTCCTTCCAGAAATTGAGCACTCAATGGTGGCTCTTTGTCGGCCATGGGATCTATTTCATGGAGAGAATGCCGACCTGCAGGGTAATCTTGGCTAAAGCCAAGATTTACAGTCTTAGCCTCGACCTATCATAGTAACCTTGAGAATGTGTGCGGGTGTTGGGGTAATACAAGCCAGTGTATTTAACCGGGCCTAATATAAGAATCGGCTACGAAATGCCGAATGAGACCCCCATGGGGGATTGAAGCGTCACACGTAGTCACGTATTGTGGGCTTTTATCCACTTTAGCACAAGAATCGGCTGCCAGATGCCGAGTGAGACCCGCTCAACCGCTCCGCTCAGCTAATGAGGTGCGTATGTTGCCATTGGACCCTGATTCCTCAGCCCAACATGCGATATTCTCCATTGCGCCTATCATGGTTAGCGTTGTTTACTCCGTACATGTGCTCCAAGCGTGCCAGCAGAATAGCCCAATTTATCCGCCGAAACTGACTTCTAACAATTAATCGGATGCTGCTTATACTCTTAAGAACTGGAATTCCTCGGTTTTCTTTATAAATCGCGTTTTTAATAAAGAGGTCAACATCTAGTAACGATCATCATAGAAGCCATGAAAATGCTTTCCTCAGAGAGCGGAATCGACGCTTGGCTGCGCTATGCCCCTCTATCCGAGAGCTTGCGGAGCCTTCATAGGCCACTTTCCAACATCATTGCCCTAAGCACCAACCCTAAAAGTCCCGTATTCATCGCTGGAGAGGAGCTTCAACGTGGCCTTGAACGTATCCTCGGACAAAGTGCACAGGTTGACTGTCACCTTCACGCTGACACCAGAGGTTCAATTATAGTTGGCACTTTGTCAGCTCTGAAGGCGAATGAAGACAACCCTCTCCCTCAGTCGATCCCTTCCCTTGATGAGGACGGATTTTGGCTCGACACAAATGTTCACGGAAGCCATGACGTTCACATTGTCGGCCAAAATGAGCGAGGAGCTCTTTATGGGGCATTCGAATACCTGTCTCTCCTTTCACAGGGCAAATTGGCCAATACCAATGTCCAACAGGCATACAATCCCGGAGCAGCTATCAGATATGTCAACGAATGGGACAACCTCGACGGCAGCATAGAAAGAGGTTACGGCGGCAAGTCCATCTTCTTCCGCGACGGCGAGGTCTTGACGGACTTGTCTCGCGTCCGCCAATATGCTCGATTATTAGCCTCAATTCGCATCAATGGCTGCATTGTGAACAACGTCAACTCGAGCCACAATCTGCTCAACGAAATAAACCTCGATGGTCTCGGTCGAATCGCCGACATAATGCGTCCTTACGGAGTACGTATTGGTGTTTCATTATTTTTTGATACTCCACGAGGCCTCGCTGGTTTGCCAACATCAGATCCTCTCGATCAGGATGTCATCAAGTTCTGGGAGGATATCACGGCCAAGTTGTACAAGCGTGTCCCAGATATGCTTGGATACACCATCAAGGCCAACTCAGAAGGTCAACCGGGTCCTCTGACATATGGCCGAACACTTGCGCAAGGAGCCAATATGTTTGCTCGTGCCTTAAAACCTCACGGTGATGGTATCGTCATGTATCGTGCTTTTGTCTACAACCATCACCTGGACGAATCTGATCTCAAGAACGACCGAGCCAATGCCGCAGTTGAGTACTTCGCTCACCTTGATGGGGAGTTCGAAGATAACGTGATCATCCAGATCAAATTCGGTCCAATAGACTTCCAGATTCGTGAACCCCCCTCGACTCTGTTCGCCCATCTCCGGAAGACGCCCGTCATCTGTGAGTTCATGGTGTGTCAAGAGTATTTGGGTCAACAGTCACACTATGTGTACATGGCTCCAGAATGGGAGACTATTCTCGGCTTTGACATGCGAATTGACGGCAAGCCTTCTCTTGTAAGAGATATTGCCTCTGGCAAGGTCCACGGTCTGAACAAGGGCGGTTATGCTGCAGTGACCAACATCGGTAATGACCCTACATGGCTGGGACACCATCTATCTATGTCAAATCTCTATGCCTACGGTCGATTGTGTTGGGATGCAACTGCTCCAGCGCAGGATATCCTGCAAGATTGGATTCGCCTGACATTCAACGCAGAGAACCAGAAAGTGATAGACACCATCCGCGATATTGGAATGGAGTCCTGGCCTACATATGAAGCCTACAGCGGTAATCTCGGGATCCAAACTCTGTGTGACATCCTCTACACTCATTACGGCCCCAGCCCGGGTTCACAGGACGGAAACGGCTGGGGCCAATGGACTCGCGCCGATAGCAAGGCCCTTGGCATGGATCGTACCGCTGCCACTGGCACGGGCTATGCAGCTCAATATCCACCTCAGGTCGCTGCTCAGTTTGAGAGGATCGAGACAACGCCGGATGACCTTCTTTTATGGTTTCATCACGTTCCTTATACGCACAAGCTCAAGTCTGGTAAAACTGTGATACAACACATATACGATGCCCACTACGAAGGATCTGCCAATGCACAGACGTTTGTAACGAGGTGGGCTTCTCTAAAGGGCCTCATCGACGATGCTCGCTTTAAGCATGTCGCTTTCAAGCTTGCGTATCAGGCAGGCCATTCACTCGTTTGGCGTGACTCGGTGAACAACTTCTATCTGGCCAAGTGTGGCATCCCAGATGCCAAGAACCGCGTCGGGAACTATCCCTGGCGTATAGAGGCCGAAAGCATGCAGTTGAGTGGCTATACCATTGTTGACGTGACGCCTCCTGAAGCGGCGTCTCGTGGCCGCGCCATCGTAGCATCATCGTTGGAAAAGGCCGTTGCAACCACCAAATTAACATTCCCCTCGAGGAGGTATGACATCGCTGTTAACTATTATGATCACACTGGTGGGCATGCACGATACGAGCTTCTCCTAGATGGAAAGATTGTCGGAGAGTGGACTAGTGACCTCGATACGCGGCTCGGCCATGACTTCTCAGAGTATCTAGACGGACACTCGGCCACTAGAGTTTACTTTCGCGGTGTCGATACCAGGGAGGGTTCCGAGCTGACAGTGATTGGTTACCCAGATGGAAAGGATATGGCATCATTGGATTATATCTCAGTTTTGCCAGAAGGCGTGGTGGATTAAATACTTAGTAAGGTTAGTAAATTTCTATTGGTAACAGTCAAACGTTTCCATGAAACGGTACACAGAAGTCCTCCTAGTAAATTTAGCTTTGAAATCATTCCATCTTGTCATCCAATACCGGACACATTTAATTGCATCTACCGTTCAATTATGGTGCCATGAAAAGGAGACAGTTGATGTCGTAATACTTCGTATACTCTTAGCTCCGACGGGTGATTTCTCCACTTGTAGCATGCTTTTGTATTTAACCGGCACTAACGTTCATCACTTGAGGGGTTTACTGCATTTAGTTAAAGTGACAGACACCTTTAGCATGGCCCTGGCCCTCTTTCCTCGCGTTCAAAGCCTCGTTCACAGGTGACCTAACTCTCCCAACTACGCGACGAGTGTATGTACGACCATTGACACAGAGCTAAGCCAGTCACTCCCTCGAGATGAAGTCTCCCTTCAAGTGGGTAACAGTTTGGGCACCAACACCTCAGCCTACTGAGGAGGCAGATATGCCGCCTTATCCGTTTGTAAGGCCAGCCAAGTTCCGTGGTTTTTAACAAAGGGCTTTCTGACCATTGTTGCTTGACTAGACGCAGCGTGGCATCGCTTTTCTTAATACCACCATCCGACAGACGTTGAGAGTGACAGCCAGCGGTGACTATATCCGGATTCGCCTGTCCAACCTGTTTGGATTGGAGGCATTGCACATCTCAAGAGCTGTGATTGCCATTCCTCGACCACACGACCCGCTCACTCCTGGTGGTTCTCCGTCGATCTTCAAGGAAACAGCACAGTGGGTCCTGTTTGATGGCGAACAACAGATCTTAGTGCCTGGAGGCTCCCACGTGGTATCAGACAGCTTCAACTTTCCAATCAAAGCGGGACAGGTCCTATCGATTACCATCTTTCTCCAGAAAGGCCATGATTCTCAACAGATCACCTCCCACCCGGGCAGTCGCACAGACTCCTGGCTCTGTCATGGCGACCAGTCGATAGCATCTGAACTCTCTGGGCCTGATTTACAGTCGTCGACACATTGGTATTTCCTCTCTGGAGTCGAAATGTGTCTAGATGCTGCTCATCACGGAACCCTGGCTCTCCTGGGCGACAGCATAACTGACGGACGCTGTAGCACAGATAACGCAAACGACCGCTGGCCAGACCTTCTATTCGACCGTATGCAGCAACATCCATTCGCGCAGAATATTGCCATTATCAACCAGGCCGTAGGGGGCGGAAGGGTTCTACAAGATGGCAAAGGACCAAGCCTTTTGAGTCGTCTAGATCGTGACGCTATCTCTCAGCCAGGTCGACGCTACATCTTGGTCTTTCATGGGGTGAATGACATTGGGACGGCAGATTCTGACCTCGTCTTTTTACAAGAGGTCACAAAAGCTCTCAAGAAGGCCTATCGCCAGATTGTTTCACGCTGCCATGCGCACGGCTTGTACGTCTTGGGAGCCACTATTGGGCCAATGGGTGGTAACGAGCCTTATGGGACCTGTGAATTACGTGAAAGGGCGCGCCAGGAGGTTAACGATTGGATCCGGAAGTCTGGCGTATTTGACGCCGTGGTAGACTTTGACCACGTCCTACGATCTACTAAAGATGCTAGTCGATTGAAGGAAGAGTATGACTCCGGAGACCACTTGCACCCCAACGTTGCAGCGTTTGAAGCGATGGCAGCTTCCTTTCCATTGGATGTTTTTGAGCAATTTGGCCCAGTTGAGGCTTCTGGCTGTGAGCTTATATCACGGAGAGCTTGAAGAAATTCGAACGATAGCTTTAGAGTCCGTAGGAGCTCTCCTTCAGATTAAAGGATTATATCTTCTGGCGGCCTGGCCTGGCATGAATCTCAAATCCCTTGGGCACTCCTTATCTCTCGTGTTAGTAGCAGGCATGTAGAAAGTACCCAGAACCGCTAGAAACTCAATTACTCATAACACAAAGAGTCTAAATATCTTGCAATCAAGCAGACTTGATACCATATCACAAGTCACATTCCTTCAGAAGAGCTATCATGGGCTAGCTCGTACCCAGAGGGTTCAGATTCCAATGGGACCCGAACCTGCCGAATATATCGGAAGTCGAGAGGAGGACTAGCGCTTCCAGTGGTTTAGAAACCTCTTTTAAGTCTTTTGCAGTCTCAATTAATATACAAGATTTACACATAACCATCGAGAGAAATTGACCAACTATGGAGTTGTCTCCAGCAGCCCTTTGAACTACTCCTTTTTCAGAGATCGCCGCTTAGTTGTTAAATCCAATTTAAGCTCTGTTGATAAATACCTCACTAACCAAAACTTAGTGACTGCTACTGTGGCGAGGAAGTTAGCTCCTCAAGCGTTACCCGTGTTGCCAATGATCTTTGCGATACCAAATGCCCTGGCGACAACTCTGAGTTCTACGGTGGTAAGGCCGCTTCCAGCCGTATTATGCGCCGTGCAGTCCCGAACAACATCCTCCTCACTGTCTATGTTCACACTGTTGCTGATGGTACTGTCACTCAGTTGGCTACCATCACTGCAACTGTTTCTGGCACCACCACTATCACTACTGAGGTCACCAAGACCATTCCTGGCCCCAACCCTACTACCACTGTCATTGAGGAGATCTACACCTGCATCAATGGCAAGTGCACTACCGAGTCTAGTTCTGGCTCTCGTAATGTCTACGTCATGATTGAGGCCAATGGCGCCGACTGCGATAACGAGTGGGTATATATTCCTTCCCCTTGCTCATGCCAGGGTGGACAGAAGTATACCGCTTTCTTCTGCTCTGGTGGCTGCTGTATTGGCAAGACTGTCTATAAGGCCTTTGAGTGTCATGACTGGTATAACTACGAGAACTTCTTTATCCCTGCTGACTGCGGCTGCGGTAAGCAGGGTGAGGCCGCCATTAAGTTCATTCCTTGGGAGAATAAGTGGGGTACTCCCGAGGAGTGCAACGAGCAAGAGGTCCCTGTCTGCTCTGGATGCACATACGCAACCCACTACGCCACCGGCAATAGCACCAACTCTGGTTCCAACGGCAGCTCGGGCTCTGGCTCTGGAAGCTCTGGTTCAGGCAGTTCCGGTTCTGGCAGCTCAGGATCTAGCAGCAGTAGCTCTGGTTCTGGGTCTGGGTCTTCTGGTGCCTCTAGCTCTGCTGTTAGTACTGTTAGCTCCTCTGGCATTCCAATTACTGCTGGTGCCGTCAAGCAAACTAGCACTTCTATAGCACTTGTCGCTGCGGTCGCTGCGGTCGCTGTTATCGCTTCCCTCTTCTAATAGGTATCCCCTCTTGTCTTTTACGATATCTACCCGCAGTGCCTGCAGTAAGATGCGGTTTACTATTACGTACCTATTGTCTTACGCACTGTTATATTTCACTTCTATGCCGCTTTTCTTGCTCTAGCTTGGCTTGCGGCTTTTTTTCCTCTTTATGCACTATGAGAGTATCAGTATTAGCAACATTATAGATATGGACTCTCTAAATTCATACCATTTATATTTAATTGATACCGCTTCCTACCAGACATTCTACTTTCCATCCATCCTAACCACACATCTACCGATGTGACACATCCGTCCAGAACTACTCTCGATAATCATCAGACTACTGTGCACTAACAACCAGCAATCATGCCTCTCTGATTAGACATATATCAACACGGACGTCAATGTAGATGCCTCAGCGAATTTGGGCATGCACTACTCAATAGCCTCTTACGTGACGATGACTATTTTGTAGTGAGCGAATGGAGATTTCTTAATCATCATAACGAACCATACCCAGTCAATTGGATTAACAAAGACGAAAAAAAAGTAGAATAAAATGCTCAACTCCTGGCTAGAAAAGATGCGCGATAACTAGTACTTCGTTGTTCTCAATGTGACAACCTAACCAGAAGCAGTGACCTCCAGCGCTGCGCTAGACTTGTGCGCTACTGTGGCTGCATTTAAATTGAAGCATGTGACCTTCCAAGTTCTCGAAGAAGAAATAAACTCATATCTGAGGGTTAAGACAGAATCCATGGGTGAGCATGAGTATTACAATGAAGGAGAGGATAGAGAAATCGACTATATGCGAGGTGCGTGATATAAACCATCAACGGTGGAGCCTATCAACTTAAAATAACACTCTTATCAAGGTCAGTCTGGGCATTATACCAGCTACCCAACATAGTTACCTAAGACACGCTTTATGAGATATTCGACTACCCCCAAAGTGAGCCTGAGTAATCAAGCCTATAGACAATGCTCTCTGGGACTGTGCAAGAGATTGTCAGAATCTGGAGCTACACTGCTTTTTACCCATGTCTCAGTTGCTTTCGTAAAGAAGTGCAGCAGTTACGTGGTAGGATGTTCATGTTTATACTGGCGATGTTACGAAGTGTCGATATTTAGGTACTGAATCAAGACTCAATCCTGCTAGCCTAGCATGAGCCACGTATAACACTAATTTATATCTCTAGACAGCCGAACAATAGTGTATCTATCTTTGTCCTTGAACTCTACTTGCTAGTATACCGGCTCTCGTGGTTTTGCTCTTTTCTCAATCCCGACACGCTGGCTTACCAACACGGAAGAAAGGAGGAAGGTTAAAGAGATTTTGCTTGACTTCATACTGACGGTGATAAAAGCGGCCCTTGCGTATAAGTCGATGGTATCAATTCCAGTTTGCTATTCGCCGTGAGTATGAACTCTAAGCAAAGTGTTACCGGGACTTCTTCAATAATTGTGCAAACTTTTCCGAATGTTACTTGGGGGCACCTTTCAGCTACCTCAAGCGCCGATGAACCATGCATAATTCTCGCCTGGAAAGACGTTTGTGACTACAACGCCACGACCGGTCTTTTGGTTGTCGAGTCCAGGTAGTGCCAGATTCAAATAACCTTGAACATCAAACTGGCATACCAAGCATCTTACACCCAAATCGACCCAAAAGATGTGATTTCGGCGACAGAAATACTCAGTGCATGCCGGTGCGTGAACAAGTAAATCGACACCAGGCCACCGGACCAAGAAAATACGCATCAAGTCATCAGGTACCGAAAGCTATTCTACTACAATAACGTTTATCACATCAGACTATCTCGAGCATTCTTGTGACGGTACGCTCCAGAATCTCATCGGCCATCTTCCGCGGGACAATTCCATCTTCATAAGTCGCGGTAATAACTGTATCTCCCCCTTTAACACCACAAACATGGAAGATAGCCCCGTGTGTACCCTGATTGCCATTTACTGCTCCAGCCGAGAATTGCATATCATCAATCCGCCAAAGTCCTGTGCTCTTCCCGTCGTACTCTACCTTCGCATTATCGAACGAGCCAATGTTAGAAACGCTGAAAGTAGGCTTGAGAAGGAGGGATATAGAGGGAAATCCGTTATCAACCACATTCTCTAGATCTGTTCCCAGTCGCTTCACCCCGATCCAGTTTCTTATAGCTTTGCCAGAAATAGCATGTGTCATCTCTTTCTTGTAATGCTTGACCAGCTCCCATACGGAGTGGCAGTCGAGCGATGTCTCTTTGCCATCATCTTTCGTAACCAGGACTTGACGAAATGGTCCCAATTTGTGCCAGAGCTGCCAGCTTCCTGCTGCATTCACAAACGTTCCATTCACTGTTCCTCCACCAACACGAGACATGGGAAGGCTGGGTCTCAAGTCAAAATTGAAGCGTGTTGCTCCTATCTTGGCGTGGGGGTAGAACTCCGTGGCAAGGACGACGGTAAACATTGTAATGAGTAGAGGTGTAAAGGTGGTTTGATGATTGCGACATGCGGTGAGTATTTCAGACATGTCTTCTGCTGGAATACGATATGATGAAATGCGCGTGACGGTTCTATCCTCTGGCTTTGCCACTGCAGTTGCAGACTTAAGGTGAGGCTTTGAAGGAGGAAGATCGCCATAAATGCGATTGTTGCCGTAAAAAAGCTTAACAAACAGCCACACTAGCTGCGTCCAAATTAACTCCAAAATGCTGTCTTTCCCTTCCCAAACGTCTTCCGGTTCGATGGGGGATTGTACATTCTCGTCTGCATGCATGAGGGTATCAGGACGAGACACATGCATGGTCTTTGCAGCTGCGGGGGAATTGAGCGAGGCAAGAAATTCGCGATTAAAGACCATCCCGGATATACCGTCACCCAAGGAATGATGGTAGACAAAGATAACATTGTTCCCTTTTACAAGAAGCTTCCACAATGGGCGATCGGGTTCATCATCAGCCCACCACCACTCATTATGGGCTCTCTCAAGATCATCCGAAGTGATCTCATAATTATTTTGGTCACAGTCTAAGACTTCGATGCATTTCTCCAAGTCGATAGTGGGCAGCCTGGCGGTGTGCAGCTCGTGATTACCTCGATTAGAAGATGGTTTCTGGACAAAGACGTGCCATAAGGCAGGATGAGCTTGCACAACATGGCGCAGTGCTCCAATGATGACGCTTTGGCTAAGTCCTTGTCCATTGGCGCAGGTATATCGCGCAGAAACCAGAATATTCGACCAGATACCCAGGCGATGGTAAAGATACCAGGTACGCTGTAGAGAACCTGCAGCTGAGGTTAGTTTGTTCAATGAATTATTCCTGTTTGGACCGTACCTGTTCCTTTCACCTACGTATAAGCAGCAGGAGGCTTTCTGTCCATTTTGAGCTATTTTGTCAAGACGATAAACCGTAGTTATGCTTCATATTTGTTGTAAGCACTATTGAGAAATAAGTGGAACTTATAACCTTGAGGGTGGAGGTCTATGAAGACTTACCCTTGCTCGAAATGGGTGCGGAAGCACGTTATGCCGAAGTTGAACTAAGACGGACTTAGAACAGTTTGGGCTTGTTGGCGCGTCGCGTTATGAACACGCGACAGGGGAGCGTTGGAACGCTGAGCCGATGATAAATGTAGATAGTATATAAGGCTGGTGGTGGCTCGGTTTGGACGATGGTGTAATGTTGTTTTGGGAGATATAAGACCACAGTATTCAGCCTGAATAAGAGAGAAACGGGCTTGGCGTTTTGCAAAGAGAGAGAAGTCAACTAGTTTTCCAGCCATATTCGCTACCCTGGACACAACCACGTGTAAGCCAGATCACTCACGCCTGAATCATTCCTCGAATTACATTAGAAGGTCAACTAGAAGATTAAGCACTTACTATCTACTGACTTTTTTTTTTTCTTCTTCCTTTTCTTTTGAGTACTAAAGATTTTTAACACTTGTGGAATACTCACAGTGAAATATATAGGTAGTGAGCATCAAGCTACATAGTTGAAGATTCGTAGACACAGCTGAGATGTTTGCGACAGGCCGTAACCAGGAGGTTGTGGTTTACAAATTTTCCAATGACGGGCAGGAGAACTCCTTTCTAAATATGTATGAATTTGATGGACCACTAATTGACGTGGTGGTTCAATTTGTGGGTCCAACATCAAGTCGTATCAACAGATTGCTGCTCAACCACACCGGGCTTTACAATCCATCGACAGCTCTGATCTATTTCATAGGTCATCATCAGCTAGAGCCCTCTCCCGGAAGTTTCTCCTTCCCCTGCCTACTGGAACATCTATTGGAAGCTGGAGCTCAACCTAATCTCCCAGGCTATCCTATTACACCACTCCAGATAGCTGTTGCGGCTCTAGACTGGGGCGGGGTTTATTTGCTACTGGAATACATGGCTGATCCAAACTATATTGGTGATCCTCTAGGCAGCGCCTGGCCAGCAAACAGTCTGATGGTTGAGTTCTCGATAGATTCCGCGGTATGTCGCCTCTTCGTATTTGCAGAGGGGTTCAACATTTCTCCTTGGTAGAGGATCTTGTATCTGATATAGTGGAAATGCGCACGTGAAGGATTGAGGAGCTGCTAGTGAAATATGGTGGGAAAGACTTCCAGTGGGAACCGGATGAACCATTGACGGGAAAGCTTGGGGAACCCAGTGAGAGAGAAATGCTGCCACCTGAGCTATCTCTGAAGAACAATGAAGAATAAATGAACAAGCGATGGTCTGATGGACACGCAAGCTGACACGGCCTAGCCTGAAGGGATAAACTAAATCATTGCTGACGCAGCCAATCAAATCGACGACGTGACGTGCATCGCCTGATCAGCATTTTGTGAATGACCCACGCATTCGGCAATTAGAGACTGGAAGAGAAAGAGAGATACCGTATTACCAACGAGGCCAAAGAAGATATCTGTCTGTGAGTCTTTCAAGTTACATGTCGCTACTCTGCTACGCCATAATTTCGACGTAATGGATTAAATCACGGACCTTTGTGATAATAATCATGTGACCTCCTGTCAAGAGGATCGCCATTTAGACTTGCCTTTAGACTTAACTAGAAGCAGAATATTGCGGCTGCTACAGACATCAGATCACTCTCGTTACGCAGAGTCTAGAACTCATGGCTTACACAGCCATCGCCAGATCACAGTTGTAATGTTCCCGGCCGCGTAAGTCACCAGCGCTAAATCAGGAAAACTCACTTCTCCACGCCAAGAAAAGGAGATCTCTTGGCAGGCACAGACCACGAACCCCCGTAGTCAATCGGCGAATGCTTAATTTAGGCTGGGTCTAGAAGCTGGTCATCAGAATCACGAGTGCTGTGATTGGTTGGCTTAGGAACCATCGTGCTGGGGGATTACGTAGGTTTGGCTTTTGTGGCTTGGAATGCTTTTCACAGTGAGACTGTGAGAGCATGTTTATTCTCGGTTGGACGGAGGTGGCTTGGGGTATAAGGAGGAAATTGACCCAGATCGATGCTGTCCTGTCGCCAAGCATTTTAGTCGCGTTTTGCCTTTTTGGTTCTGTTCCAATTTGTCTAGTCTCATTATGTTGAAAATGAAATATTCTCAAGATACTGTATTAACCCTTTTCTTGACACTCTGTGAGTAGTTACCCCTTCAGCATCGACCAGGGACTTACAATTACTCCCTTCAGTTGCCATCCTCGTACATGCTTCCCCAACATCCTACTGCGATGCATCGTCAAGCAAAGTCTGCTACAGCTGGGCTGTTCCATCGTCAACCTCCTCCCTCTACATTCGCCTCGAAGCACCTACCGCCTATCAATGGGTCGCCCTCGGCACCGGATCCCGCATGAGCGGCTCGACGATGCTCGTTGTATACCAAGACGGCTCGGGGAATGTCACCTTGAGCACTCGCAAAGGAAACGGTCATGATATGCCGACGTATCAGGCCATGAGCGACATCAAGCTTGTTGAGGGAAGCGGCGTGTCGAATGGCACGATGGCAGCCAACATCTACTGGAAAGATGCGGGCATACAAGGGACTGCTCATTGGATCAGTGCCTGTAAGAAGGGTAGTCCGCTGGACACAAGTGATGTAAGCAGTGATTTTGCTGAGCATGATGAGACCGACAGTTTCTCTGTCGATCTCTCTAAGGGTACCGTTAGCGGCACATCCAACCCCTTCCTCAACTCGTCCAACACTACACCAAGCGACAATGCTGTTTCTGGTGGCGGTGGGGGCGAAGATCATACTGGTTCAGCGCATGGTGTTATCATGGCAGTGGTATTCCTCGTTGGGTTCCCGATCGGCTCTGTTCTCATGCCTGTGCTTGGGAAATGGCTCATCCATGCCTCGTGGCAGATTACAGCCTTTATAGGAATGTGGATTGGCTTTGGGATTGGGAAGGTCGCTGCTGATCGTGGTGGAGATGTAAGTCGTGTGCACCATGTGTCAACAGTAACTAACATTATACAGTGGTTCCATGAACCCCACGTTGTCCTTGGGACGGTAGTATGCGTCCTGATGATCGTGCAGCCTGTTTTGGGGTGGATGCACCATAGAAGCTACGTCAAATACCAACGTCGAACGACAATCAGCTATGGTCATATTTGGTACGGCAGAGGTATCATGATAGTCGGCATCATCAATGGAGGTATTGGATTGCAATTATCTAGTGCATCTACAGGCTTGATCGTCGGGTATAGTATTGTTGGTATTCTTGTATCTGCCATTTACGCTGCTGGCGCTGTCCATAAGATGGTCCAGATGAAGATGAAGGAACACCAGTTGCTATCGGATCCGTCGAATAGCGCTCTCGAATTGCGGGCATAGTTAAGAGTCGAAAGACAAGAATTGACAAGTCAGGCAAGATGTCGGGTAACCTAGCCCTCTGTTCTTTGACCCAAAACACTTGCATTACATGGTGGGCAACCCTTACCTAAAGGCCTTGCTCTCGCAGTGGCAGGCAACATCATAGCCAGCGCTAAGTCTATTATTTCGTGTCAGAAGTTGTTGGATGACCCGATCCTGCCTTACGGATGTTCAGTTTATTGATAAACTGAAGGGCATCCGCGAACATACAATATCTGTAGCGAGAACACATGCTGTGTACATCTTCGTACCACATATATATTGATCACTTTTCGAGAACACGGCCTTGAGTATCAGTGTGCCAAAGGTATTTAGGGCTGCACCAGAAGGTCTGAGTACAGCCACTTGCCGGTTGAACGGAACAGTAGACTTACGCCAGCGATCAGTAAGAACAACTGTAGCCAGAAGCACTGACAGTGTCATATCATTTGCCCCAGTTACAGGTCCTCGCCCCCCTTACTAAAACTTTCTCCTACCAACAATCCCTTCCATCACTTCTTTCGCAACCCTTGCACCAAACTCTTCAACTATCTAAATTCCATGACCAACACTAGCGAACACACAACAAAGCAATGTATACCAGAGGAGGAGGACCTTGGGTCTTCCAGGACCAGTATGATTTCCTCACTGCTTATCTATGTAACCCTCAGCTCTACCTGCTTCTCGGCAGTGCAGTAAGTGCATATATGGCCTGGTGCCCGGACTTCCATTGCTGCCATGTGCACGCCGACGAAGCAAACAATAAAAAGGCCAAGAAGCTCAAGCTATGCTCCCTAATTGTCTTAGCGGTCTTGGGTCTCATGTTTCTTCATGGGAAATCATTCCCTGACAGGGCTGCAGAGAAAGCAGTTATGAATTGTCAGGTTGATCATACGGATGGGAGCAGTGAGATGGCAACTGGTCAAGTTTGGCTAGGAGTGGTGGGGCCGGGGAACCTTTATGCTTTCGAACGACTTGAAGTGGGCAGATGTGACTTCGGGCAACAGGAGAAGCACCACAACTGTTGATCAAATAGTAAAATGTGGATGAAAGGGGTTAAGCACCGCATTTAGCTACTAAGTTTGGAGAATGGCAGTGATGGAGGTCACAGGGTGTATTTAGCCTGGTAGCCAATGTAGTTTTATACCTCGGAGTCTATGACTATGTCTTGAGACAGCAATTACAGACATGGAATCATTGTCCAGGGCAGACTACCCCTTCGAAGAGTCGAGGCGTAACATGGTCAGTACCTGCCACCTGATGCTCTTTTCAAACTGCCACACAGGTCTATTTGATCTATTTGATGGTTCAATAGAGCGACCACAGGCCAGGGTACATAGCTTGAATCCCACTCAACCACGTCACGAGACACAAGATGCACCGAGAAAGGCTGGATGTGACTCGCTTCCATGCTGTGGGGCGACACAATTCTGTCTATCAAATTACAATGAAACAAGCCATTTTTCACCAAGGCCCAATATATATGTATCATTCGCGGGCTCGCATCTCCTCCGATCAACTCTTGCTCTAACATCAAACACCAGCTTCACATCCCGACAGCACACTGAGAGTAGTAGTCGTTCTGCTTGATGCACTTGGAACCAGAAGCATACTTGTTCGCACCAGTCCAGTTGTTACCGCCATACTAACCCCAAGCAACCAGTTCGGCACTGGAGCTGTTTTTGGTAGAAGTTGCCTGAGTAGTGGCAGCCTTGGTAGTAGTGGCTTTCTTGGTAGAAGTAGGCTTAGCCGCGATGGCCTTGATGTTAGCAGTGCTGGGCTTGGGAGTACTAGTCTTGATTGTGGGTGCGGCAGTATTGGCGGTCGGCTTGGACTCGGATGAAGCAGGTGCAGCATTGGTGCTCGATTTACCGGAACTCTATTTGTTCTTTTGGGAGAGGTAGTACCACCAGTTGCGATACATCCAGCCGTCGAAGTCAGTGATTTCCATGGAGGCACCAGCAAGCATGATGAATTTAGTGATACCAGTGGGAGTCCAGTCTGCCAAGTTAGCATCATCAATATGAAATTGGCTGGCAGGGGATGGAAAGTACCATAGACTAGAATCTGTTAGCAGACGTCTGTTAATGTGAGGGAGGGACTACTTAAAATGATCAAGAGCAAAAGTATGTCCTTATATAATCTGTCAGCCTTATCCGTGAATTCGAACCTCTGTACACGTACCATCTCGTGCAACAGAATGTGAATTTTATCAGAATCAAGGTTGTTCATGAAGTACTCACGGCCGACCTCTTGACCCCAGTTATGACCAAAGCCACCTTCGAGACCATCCTTCAGCCAGAGAGAGTGGTCGTAATGACGATCAGCACCAGCCTTGCAACCACTATAGTCGCCATCAAGATGAGCATCACGAGCACATGCTACGGGGCACATAGGTACGCCGTCAGCGTCAAGTTCAGTGTAGACCTCGTAGCCAGCAGTGGAGCCCTGAAGCTGGCTCTTGTCCTTGACGGCATAGGCAACAATTTGACCTTCACCTCGTCGTAAGGGAAGCCGTTGTATCCGTAGAGCCACTTGAACCATTTCTGGTACTGCGCGTTATACGCTCTGGCAATCCTGGTTCGCTCGGCCTCAGTGATGCTGGCGCTTCCCATCGGACGCAGATGTTAAGGTAACCCTTGTTAGCCATGATCTGGTGGAAGCCAGTTTTGAGCTTGGCATCAAGTCCGCCATCGTAGGTATTCTCATAGTGCTCCCAGACCTCCTGGAGGGGAGCTTTCAAGTCCGCAGGCGGGTTCCCGCCCGACTGGCGCTTGACGGGACGGTTACGAGGTAGGTCGTAGAAGCCGCGCTTGCTCTGGGGCTCGGCGAGAAGAGCTTTCCAGACGGAACCGTCGAGATCCGACTGTGCATTAGCAGAGACGGCCAGGCCGGTAAAGATCGCGGAGATAGTGGAGACGCGCATGGTGATAGCTCGTTGAATGAGTAAACAAGAGACTTGAGAAAAGAATGAATAAGAGTGTACAGAAAACAAATAGAAAACCGGCTCTGGCATGAGCAGAGTGAATATACAAATGTGAGTTGCGATGAAAACAAGCCATAAGCTTAAAATCTTAGGGCCACGCTTATTATATGTTTGTTTGTCGTCGGTGTCTCGGGTTTAAACAATAGCGCTAAGCGCTTTATCCCATCTCAGTGTAATGTTTCAGACTATTGGATTGAGGTAATGGTAAAATAACAAAGGCCGGAAAATTACTCGCCGTTAGCTGGTGTCCCAGTCTGTCCGAAGTTTTACACAAATCAGACCCAAATTGGCATTTTTCTGTCTCTTACCCCTGCCATTTCTGAAACTCAATTGAACCAGAACCCGACAGCTGGCCCCAGAATATACCAGATCGAAGCATGGATTGTCGGATAATGACTAAGTGGAGATGTCGCAACCCAACCACAACTCAATGGTTACGCGCTTAAAGCGTTAGTGTAGTAAGCTTATGAGATTGCTCAGGATTTAACAGTGATTCAGGAGGATCTCATTTCGCGATATCCACTTATAATCAACTGCCTGAACTGACTCTACAAGAGTGTTATTTTGAGTTGATAGACCTGACAGCTGATGCTAGCACTAAAGAACCAGAGGCAACCCCGCAAATTCAGCAATCCACCATGATAATAAGGTTGAGTAAGATGTCGTCACCCAGGCTTCCTCGGCGACGGGTTGGGAAGTAAATAATATACAAGACACCATGTTTCTAGATCTCTATGCATTCCCAGACAGAAACATCGCCCTTGGTTGTCAGACTTGTAACAACAAAACTTTTCGGCATCAGTCCACTTTCCTTAACGGCAAGGAACACTATCCATGCATCGACTTCATACCTCTCTTTCCTGTTATTTACCCGTGCCTAGTTCTCGCTTGACTATGGATTACATCTTGCGATAAACTATAGAAAATAGCTATTAGAAGCACTAGCTTAGCAAGTGCTTAGAGATTTAAACTAACTGAACGCGCAGCGCGGGGATGGCATTTGTGTTTAGCTCTCTTTATACTAACTATGAGATTGTCAGGCAAGTAGATCAATACACCAAGCAGTTCAAACACCAAACACTTGAGTATAAGTATATTCTTATAGACATAATTTCATCAGCGCAAATTCATCAGAAACTGAGGTTCTAATTTCATCACTAAATCATCAATCATTCCAGCCGCCCTGTATACCCTGAACCATCACCATCAAGTCACTGACAATTTCCATGCTACAACAACATATCTAAGCATCCAGAGAAAGGCCATCTGTTATAGTACAATGCCTGAATAAAGCAGCCAGGCAAAATGGTAGCCTCCCTCTCAGGAAGGCCTTACCCCTAAGACGCGAATACCGTTATCGACTCGTATGTTGGAAAATACAGAGCCTTCGGCGCCAAGGCAGTTCCCGCTGAAGGTGTGAAGAAATGAATTCAATGGGACTAGCTTACTTCTTCGATGGCAAAGCCCCTCTATTTATCTTCAAGCCCAATAGCGGCGCTGAAAAGGCCATGCCCATAGACCTAACAGCTGAATCTTGCACTGTACGCCTCACTCGTTGAGAAAACTACCAGGTCTCCCGGCAGCAGCGGTAGGTAAGAAAAGGGTAGGTCCTGATGCTGGAGAGGGCTTGCAAAAGCACGCAGAGCGCCAAGTACCGGCTTTAACGGTTAATATCTCACTCAGCTACTAACGCGAAAGACAGTACCTACCTTCTCTTGTGTTTAGGTTCCCATTTATCCCCAAGAAGCCTTGACTCTGACCCTGTAAACTATTTGAAGGAATGATCTCCGGAATCTCTCCAGCCTTAACTCCCGAACGTTAGTTACTTGTGGCTGCCTTGAGTCTCCAAGCTTGGATCCACTTCATCATACTTGTGCTAGTCCTTGATCTTCTTCTCGCCTCCTTCAATAATTAGTGACATGAACCCAAGCCATTTCAGCAAGGCCCCTTGAACTATCGCCCCTGGAAAAAAATGGCCATTTGCTGGCGCTTGCTTGATTTTCTGTATGGCCACTAGTTCCAATGAGTAGTAGTGAATTGTCATAGCTTGCGCCCAGCATCTGGTGGAAAGAGATTCCCCTAACGTGCTGTCGCGTTGAACAGTCTTATTAGGAGGCCAATTATGCTCTTTCTACCACATAGACACACCACATAGACACATTCGCAACATTTAACTTAAGAAGGTCGTGCTACAAACACACACAGCCCCATTATCTGGCGCGATAAGGACAATGGATCCCGAGACTGAACAACGCCAAAAGTATACGAGACCATTAAATCAATCTGTGGTGACTAGTGGCAAAATTGATTTCGGCAAAAACATACAACAGCGGGGATTCGCTGGTCGTCACCGACCCAACTACTAATCCGCCGGTTAGTGGCTTGACTATGGGAGAGCAGACGGGATCCCGTATTTTCCACTACCTATGGTCGTATGTACCTGTTGAGGCCGGTTCGTGGCCTATGTCAAGGGGCTACATTCAGGTAACAGCGTGTAATTATACTCTCCCAATCTTGAACATTGGCAAACAGCCCGCCTTGGTCAGCATCATAGACGATATTGTCCATGTGTGAAGTAATCTTGCCACGTCAATTGATAATCAGGACCTCGCTGGATCGGATCATCAGAACTTCATTGCACCGTGAACCGGCCTCAGTACGCATCGAGTCGTCTGTCGCTATAGCTGTGGATGCTGAGCGGTTTGCTAAGATGTGTTCTAATGGACATTGTACCTCATTGGTTTCTTTTTCAAAGTAGTTAGCAATATGGGAAGGTGTTGACTGAAACCAGTGAGCGAATCCAAGTGGACGAAATGGACGTATTTGTCAAATGAGTAGGATGATTCCTACAGCAGCCCCTCGACTGAATAAGTTCAGCAATGCAGCGATAAAACAAGCAGATTTCCCTGCTTTGTTTAGGTATTTGCTAAGCAAGTCTATCATATTTTAGCTCGCCTTAGATTGCTGGATGCTTTTGTTTTTGGGTCTGAAAGTGCCTAGGATGAAACCCCGAAATCTCCTAAAGGGTTAACCCGTTGTTGAACAATCTTGCAACCAATATTGATGTATATGATTGGATGTATTTGCGTATTCGCAAATGCATGTGCTCTCGAAATGTACCTTGACCAATGACAGTTGCAAGGTAAGTGAATGAATGTCCGGCGATAATCCGCTATGGAAAGATCAGTGATGGCCCCCAACTTCGTCCTTGGCAACCTTCTTCTTGACGTCATGACAACAAACAAAGATAATGCACTGGATCTTGGGCAGTATGATCTTGAACCAATTTGAGGCGCACGTTCATTTCCACTTTCACTTCATGTTCTTGTCCGTTCTGTCGCCAGCAACATTGACCTAGCGTCACCTTCTAGCTCCGCGCCTTCTTTTTCGCAAACGATCCTTCACCATGAAACTTATCCCTCTCATCTTATTATTCTATCTCTTTGGCTTGACGCTGGCGACCAAATGTTACTTTCCGAACGGCGATGAGGCACCGGACAGATACACGCCATGTGGCACCTACAGCACAATCTTCAATACCTGTTGTGACCGAGAAAATCTTGACCCCGGCTGTTTGAAGAATGGCCTTTGTGCACAGTCTCCTGACACTACAAGATGAGGTGATTGTACGGATAGGGACTGGTCCGGCTGCCAGGAAGTCTGCCCTATGAGTTAGTGAACCACTGTGACGGCATGTCGTCTCGAGACTAACTAGCCTCCGAGGACAAAATCACACAGCGGTATACATAAGGAAGTGTAGCGACGGCCAATACTGTTGTCACGTGTACAATACCTACAACTGCTGTAAAGGAGAAGACGATCGAGACCCTCTATTCTCACTTTTGGAACCCCCTTTTGCGCTCAAAGAATTTCCAGCTCCCAAGAAGACGCCAGTAGGAGCTATAGCTGCTGGTACAATAGGAGGAGTTCTCGTTATTGCAATTGTATCAGGTCTTGCATGGCGGTCTGTCCGGCGGAGGAGGAGAGCGACTGGGGGTATGAACCGTATGATTGAGACTCCTGTCCGAGGTGAGAATGACTCCAAAGCAAGCCAAATTATTCGGCCTTTGCAAGCCGAAGTTAATGGTGGACCGAATAGTGTATTGGCGGAGTCAGATGCACGACCTGTCCAGACAAGAACTGTGCATCAGTTGCCAGCCTAGGTTGGTCCTCTCAATATTCTCATATATGTTTAATGGTATGACTTCTGGACTTGAAGATACAGGTAGTCAGTCTGTCCTCGATATACTGAAGACTACCATAGTTCAACGACCAGAGAGCAGAGGCAAACACCATATGCTTGCAACTTGGCGGGGATAGGATGTGAAATAGAAGCATAATATAGTTTTGATACAGAGCGTTGTGTCTTTCTGGACACCCGTTAAATTTGTTGAAGCTATCTGTTGTCTTTGTCATAGATGTCAAATCATGAACAAGCTGGCCACCGCAAGTCCCCAGCCCAGTCTAACAGCCTTTCCAGCATTGATCACTTTATCCAATCCAATAACGGAATACTCCCCGTTGGAAGCCTCATAAATCACATCCCTCTCATCGCTTTCATTTCGGAAGCTTGCCTTGAACTTGTTCTCGGAGAGCTGTTCAGCGAACGGCCGAAGTGTGGTGATGGCGTTAGAACTGGGCGTAAATTTGTATTGGCCTGCAGAGACTTTCATATCGGTATCAATCTCGAAGCCAAAGCTTTCCAGGTCAGTGGAGTGAGAGAATCACTCCAGGTGGAAAGTAGGCCCGGTTTTGTTCTCTGATGAGTTGCTCTGGATCCAAGTGATAACGATTTCTTTTGATAAGCCGAGAGGTTTCGATGTGCTGGGTCCGGTGAATTTGAATGATTTCGAGATGATTGCCAGAGTGAGCAGAGAGTACAAGAGAGTAGAAATATGCATTTTGGTCGTTGTGGCAGAGAATGAAGTGTCTGGCGAATGGCTCTAGTGTTTAATTTGAGAGATATTAATAGTTGAGATAATGAAGAAGACATCCGGATTTAAATAAGTTGAAGTTTCCATCCGTTCTCGGATAATACAACGTGTAGTGTAAAAATAGTTCTTTAGCAAACATCGTTGCTATAGCATTGTGAATACAGGTCACTTTCAGAAGTATTCCCGTACGATGTTGCCGACGCATTTTCGGAGCCATGGATCCCGATCCTGTCTGAATTGTGAGCTTACCCGAGAAGCTTATTAACTCAATACTGGCAGCAACGCTCGGCTATTTCCGAAAATGATTGAGTTGATCCTTACCGCCCATCACAGCCCCATCCATTTGCAGCCTCACAGGGCAACCGGAATTCCGTTTGCTCAATATGGGAAGATCAACTTGAGGTCATGCATGCTGAGCAGTAGTATATTTGTCAGAGTTTCTCTAGTTTCTGCCACTGGAAAAGAAGTATGACATTTTGTTGGACCCAGTACATCAACACCCGCGGGCATTGGTATGATAGGAAGGATTAGTACGGGTAGTCGAGAGTCACAGTAATATCTCTGCTCGAGATCTGTATTTGACGTTCGCGTAACTGCAGGATCGCCACGGCAAAGTAACGCAATCACTAAAGTTCGCGCTGGTGAGCGTATCATTCGTCGAGCGGTTCACCACCCTTTCCTCAAGGAACATCCTGCTACTCAGCTGTTCTCAAGATCCCAAACTTGGCTTGACTAAGGGCCCTAAATTACACGTCTTCTCTTGGCCGCTCGTAAATTTAATGTTGCCTAATGAGCTGCGCGTAGTATGCCAACGATCCAGAACGTGACTCCGAGTATAGCCGACGCTACAAGCCCATTACTGTTCGTAGGTGTAAACTAAAAAGCTCCGTGTCTCTAACATCCCAAGCGCGTGATCAAAGTTGTTTTGCATTCATCGTCCAAAGTGCAAACCCTCTTGCATATGGTCCCGTAGCTAACCAAACATAGGTCGGCGTTACTCAAAACTAAGTATCGTATCAAGTGCCCCCAACGGCTCTCATACAGGTAAAAGTCAATAGGCTGTTGGTCCCCTTGATGTTACCCGGCGAGATGTGCATGCTCGTTGGTAAGAAGCTCGGTTTACAGGCCAGCACGTGCGGACAAAGTGCTGATTTCCTGATATGACAGATTCAACGATGATCATCCACGACCCTTCGGCATTTCTGCAATTGTTCAACTGCCGAATCTTGTTCCTCCTCTCCAACCCATTTGAACAGACCAGCATAAGTTGAAAGACAGAACATAAAGTAACAGCAAACTGGACACAGTTGAACTATTTACTTTAACAGTTTATAGCTAAGACTTTAATCCAGTCTATCAAGGAACTTTACGTGTTCAGGAAAAGTATGTCCAGAACTACATCAAGATTGTAAGCAAGTACTATAGCATTAGTGGAATTTGTTCTTTGTTACTGAACAACATAACTGAATATATACTACTCGCTTCGCGTAGCCTCTTTTGATTGAGCTATAATTAAGATGATCGTCCCATCAATTGCCAATAGGCCTTTAGTATAAATCAGTTTCACTTCATTTTATTTATATCGATTACCTATTGCCGCACTACATGTAAAGCTGCAACCATTACTTAACTATGTTTATTAAACTTAACTCGCCCCGTTTAATATAAGTGCAGTAACTTTGATACGAATTCTTCAAAGCGAAGAGTCCAGTGTAACTCGCACTAAAGAATTCTCAAAACAGGATCAGAAAAAGATCATGGAGTATGTACAGCTGCAGCTACAGTTCTGTGCCGACATCACACGCCTTTACTCTATATCTGATCCTGAAGAACTCAGCGCGTTCATCCAACATACCTTTTCATTGAAGTCAAATGTTATCCCACCAGATCAGAAGGTTTTACGCGAGATGATTGACCTTAACTTCGTCCCTCTCGAGATGCCTCCCAGTACTGAACCGATTGATCTCGATGAAGTAAGTTGCCACTTAGAGGCGGAAGCCCAGCGTCGTCAATTGATCTCATGGCTTTGGTTTTGGGTTCCCTGGCCTTTCGCCACAAAAGAGCCTGCAGCTACACAATAGGAAACTGGCAAAGGGACAAAGCGGGCCCGAGAGGATGACGGCAATGAGTAACCTCCGCGGCGTCTTAAATGTTATTAGAAAGTGCAAATCTACGGCGGTTGCTAATAAGCTGAACTCTGAGCCTTAATTGCGGTGATCGCGACAATAACAAAGAAGATAAACAAGGGGCGCAAATGCATTTAAGGCTGAAAGAAAAACATGGTAAAGGACTAATATTATTAAATTTAATAGTTTTCAAACGGCCGAATTGATTTAATGTGTGTGGCTGATTTGTTAAATCAAAATAACTGTTTTTCTTGCTGTATAAACTGGTATCCCACCTCCTGGTCTTCTCTACATGAGAAGTACAAGCCTGCTAATACATTACCCATTAGTCGCTACTAAAGAGCAGCTTCGATATTGAAGCCAGCTTAAATATAAATACAGAAATCTAATCACTTACCTACTCGAAAGGCATCCTTCTCGGAATGGAGCCACTGTGAAGCCGTTGTCAGTCGCCATGTGCTGGAAATGTAAAGAAGTCTGCAAGAGTGATAGCAAGATTAGAGGGCAGGACAGGAAAGAATCCCTCTTGTGTCAGTGTTAAAGGAGTAGGGGGCAAATAAAATAGTAAAATGTAATGACGGTAAGAGTGGTCTTGTACTGGCTTTCCAAGTATTTAGTCACAAGCTAGATAAGGTACTTTCTATGTAGATTTATGGATAAGAAATTTAATCAGCACATAACACTTGGAATATGTATGTTGCTGTAGGATTAAATGAGAATAAATCCAGCTTGATGAATTTTACTTGATGAACTTTACTCGATGAATTTACGTAAAGATTCTCATATGATGAAATCTGCGCGATGAATATTACCTCCATACTTACTCGTTCGCCTGTAACTATACCAGCTATTGCGGTGCATTATTAAATCATGCAGCTTTGTGTCAAAGTGAATCTGATTCGGACAACAACGCGCCGTTCTAGATTATTTATGTGGCAGCACATCTTGAATGGTCTGCCCTTGTATCGTCGAACCATTTATACCAGGGCAAGTAGCTGGCAAAGAAGGACGTCATGCTACTGACAAAACTTTCATCGCAATACGACTGTGAGGTAAGCACTTTTGATATGATATGAGGGTCTGTAAAGCGAGCTGCCAAACTAGGCTAGCCCGATCCTACTTATATCAACAGTCTCACCGAATCTGATAAGCTTACAGGTATACGGCATCGCTTATACAGGAATTGCAGATCCCCCATTGCCGATCTGATCCTTTATTCCTCACCACTAAAGTGTTGGAAGTACCCAGTTCTCAAGAATCCTTCACTTACTTCGCATCTTTTATCTCTTCGTCACTTAGGTCCCTTTGCGCACTCCCTTGTTTGCCAGTATGTCTACCACACAAGACGAAGCCTTCTCCGTCTACGGTCTCTGGTCGAAGCGCTTGATGATAGTATCTGTGTCGCTATTCGCGCTCCTCGGTACCATGTCTACAAGCATGTATTATCCTGCGCTACCCACCGTGGCTAGCGATCTTGGCGTATCCATCACGGATGTCAACCTGTCAGTAACAACGTTCATGGTAAGGAAATCTCAGTCATTGGCTCTTACACGCTACAAGTGCTGATGCGGCCCCAGATCCTCCAAGGCATCGCCCCGACCTTCGTCGGCAGTTTCTCAGACTCCAGCGGCCGCCGTCTCGCTTACATGGCGTGTTTCTCGATTTTCCTTGCTGCAAACATTGCTCTGGTACTACAGAACACCTACGCTGGACTTCTTGCGCTGCGATGTGTCCAAAGTGCAGGCGCCGATGGATTGATTCCCTCGCCGGTGGTGTCATCGCAGATATCGTCGAGCCGGCTGAGCGAGGATCATACATGGCCTGGGCTACCGTTGCTCCTGTTCTTGGTCCTGCTCTAGCACCTGTCCTAGGTGGCGTCTTGACTAGGTATCTTGGGTGGCATTCCATATTTTGGTTCTTGGCTATTGCATGCATCGTGTTGGGCGTCTTGTTTATTTTCTTCTTTCCCGAGACCAACCATAAGCTGGTTGGCAACGGATCACATGCGCCGCCTCGTCTTAGTCGACTCATTTACTTCTTTTTCACGAGGAGGAGCAAACAGCAGCAGGAAGAGGCGATGGAGCGGAAGCATATGTCCTTCCCTAATCCTGTCGCTATCTTGAAGGTGGTGTTGGACAAGGAGTGGGCGGTGGTGCTCGCGGGTAATGGCGTGATTAACATAATGATAGCTGGTGTGAACACATGGCTTCCGCCGCTTATGACGAGCCTCTACGATCTTTCAGAACTACAGACATCCCTCTGTTTCTTGGCTTTTGGTATTGATAGCGCTGTCTGTACCGTCATCACGGGCCGACTCATAGACAGGGCCTACCGAAGAAGAGCCGCTAAGCATAATATCCCGCTCAAGCTCGCCCGTCGGGACCCAAATATGCCGGTAGAACACGCCCGCTTTCAAGTTACATGGCCACACATCGCCGCCGCTACCGCTGGTCTTCTTGGGTACGGATGGACGTTGAACAAGCCAACCCATCTCGCCGGGCCCATGGTCTTCCTCTTTATGATCGGCTACATCACTACCGCCATGGCGCAAGCTCTGAATGCTCTCATGGTTGATCTCTTCCCGCAAGACGCGGCCACTGCAAGTGCGGCCAACAACTTGATACGCTGCGGCTTGGGCGTTGTTATAACTGCTGCTATCCAACCTTTGACCGACGCGGTTCAGCCTGGTTGGGCATACACCATCTTTGCGGCTTTCCTTCTGATTATTGTTCCCTTTTTCATTGCGTTAACTCGATTTGGGGCAAACTGGCGAGTGACCCGCATCCAGCGAGAGATCAACGACCAGAGAGAGGAGAGCAATGCTTTGCAAGTCATAGAGAATGGAGAAGCAAAGGCTGCTTGAGGATTTCTAGTCTAATTTACGATATTCTCCGCATCGTACCAGAGGTGGTGGGGAAGTGAGGCTGGACAACGTAACCCTGTTGAGACACAATGCTTGTTCCAGGGAGGGAAGCTTCTTGATCCGGCTCATCTACCATGTTACATTACCCTTACGCGCCGCGTCACCATCGTCTCGCTCGTTACTAGTACCATTGGCAGAGGTTAAGAACAAAGGGGGGTGATATCTCAGCCTGCCAAACTTGAAGCTAAGAAACGAGACATGGCAGGATATTGCATATATTACCTATGAAGAACCTTACGTTCTTAAAGTCTATGACGGCTCTTCTCTGCGAGTGTCAATAATGTTCTTCATTACAGAGGATGAACGCGTCATGAAGGCCCTCGTCGACTGGATGTCCTATCCTATCATTAAACCATTCAACAGCAAGTGATTTAAACTTTCAAGTCGTTATACTCTGTTACCTGTTGGTCCTCCTGCTTGCTGATGAACCGGACCTGTAATTCACCCAAACCTCAGTGTTCTGATCTTCATAGTCATATTCTTGCGGGATTCTACTCTTGCTACTCTCCAGGGGTCATTCCATTTGTTGAGATATGTAAACTTCAGTTCCCTATCCCCGCGATTATGATGCCATGCCCCTATTCTATCATTTATACCAGCCTCGTCTAGTCATTTAGATTCACTTCCGCTATCGTACCCTCAGGGGGCAAGAAAACACTAAACCTTGATATGCGGGGGGAAAATAAGCTTAGAAAAGAGGCCCCTAAGTTTAGGCTAGATTTACCTAAACAAATTCATCACTTGCTGTAAGTGTCCTGAGTTTTGTCTCCTCCCCTAGCTTAAATATATGCCTCTTTCTAACATTTTTAACTGCGTTATCTCTGTCATGTCTCTGAATCATCCATCACAAAGAGCAGCACAGAGACCCTGTCAGTAACCAGTCAAATCGGGTCCCACGAGCTGCATACCTGGTCAGCCCCAGTACTGTAATCAGTAATCTCTCAACTAGTCACTCGAACGTTAACCCCCCAGCACTGGGGTTGATTGGGATTCAACCATTGGAAATGGGCATGAGATATCACCACTAGCCCCCGTTGACAGAGGAATTGCAGCATATCGACTCATTGACGCCGCCTTCGTATTTGAGACTACTATGGGGTAACACAGTTTCCCCACACAAGTCAGGAACAACTAACAAAATGTAGGGGCTTCCTTGCCTTTTGGTGACTTTCACGACTACTACTCAAGAGTCCCTGCTTTCGCCAGCAGTCCGTACATCGATGTCGTCGGCACAATAGCATCTGGACTTGACTACATTGGTGCCCTGTTCATCATACCATTTATCCAGAAACATCAACGATAGCGACGGCAGATGATTTGAATGGACTGTATGTGAATAAGCTTTATTGCCGCACTTTGACTAACGTGTTTCGATGGACAGGGCCCATTTGTATCGGCGGGCTCGTAGCTTGCTCTTTTACCAACATGCTCAAGACTCTTATCCTCACGCAAGGCGTCGCTTGTGGTGTTGGGTATCTCATCCTCTACTACCCTATCCTCATGATGGTCAACAAGTATTGGATAGCCCGTCGCGGAATGGCTTGCGGGTTGCTCTATGGTGCGTCTAGAATTTCTGGTGCGGTCATGCCATTTGTCGTGCAGGCTCTCCTCTAAAATTATGGCTACCAGACGACGCTCTGCGCCGTTGCTGCTGGCCTAGCTGTTCTCACAGGACCTCTGATCCCGTTTCTCGACGGTCAATTACCTCCCTCAGCGCACGTCACCACGGCCAAGACGAACAGATCCTTCTTCAAAAGTCTCTTCCAGGGTTTTGGGTACTTCTTCCCGTCATTGTACCTCCCATCTTTCACGACGTCTCTTAACCTTGGCGAAAGGACTGGGCCCATACTTCTCGCCGTCATGAGTGTATCACAGGTCGCAGGACAGTTTGCATTCGGATATATCTCGGACCGCAAGATACCACTTGATGTACTTGCTAGTAGCTCTACGCTGGTGGATGCCGTGACGACTCTCACTATGTGGAGGCTGGCAGATTCTTTTCCCGTCCTGATCGGCTTTACGGTCCTACATGGTTTCTTTGGTGCCGGCTTTACTGCTACCTGGGCAAGGATGAGCACGACCAGTACGGACGAGGTTACAGCCGGGCCGATCGTCTTTGGCCTGCTCAACTTCGGCAAGGGTGTTGGGAACGTGCTCACCGGCCCCATCGGCGGTCTGCTGGTGTACAACAGTAGTGCCCTACAACATTCGTCTGCTGCCGAGTCTCTGAGACCTTCGTCGTATTACTGGGTTATCATCTTTAGTGGGTGCTGTATATTTGCGAGCACGTTTACAATTTTCTTCCGATATGTAATGCATCTTTTGGGAGTAAGTTATCAATGAAAAATGTGGGTTGTCTCCTAGAGGCGGCCGCTCTTGCATCCGCTTTGAAGTTGACTAAGCCATAGAACCACCTTACCAATTGCTGAGGCCGCCCTTCTCGCATGCCCTTTAGGAAGGTCACGTTGTACAAATGGACCAGAAGTGTAAAGCCAAAAATTTTAAACACGAGGATCTTGAACATGGGATATAGATTGCCAATGGGCGGGGGAAAACTTTTATACAGACATATCAAGCTCGTTGTCAATTATATATCGAATGAAACAAGTAGAAAATAGAAGTCGGGAGAGCCTAATGTAACTGACTCAATTAAAAATAGCTGCCTTGATGAATTGTGTTTTGCTCCTTTTTCCTTGGCTATACAGTAGATTGGGTTCTGTCGGCTGTAATTCTCCGGCCACATCATGCAGGTCGGCCGCCCACGCTCATGAGCCAATCACAAAGGCCTATGACTGCTCAGCTGAATGGAAGATGCGGTGTACAAGCCAACCCGCCGAATAAAATTGAAAATAGGCTAAACATTATGCAGTTTCAAGTGACATCGGCCCGGGCCGAATCCTTGAGTTTAGAGTCTAGTCTCGCCAATGAGACCTAGCATTCGTGTCTTATTTGGGACTGGAACTTTTGTTAAATCTTTATTCTAACCTGCCTGATTGAAACGTTTAGAAGGGAAACACAGTGACTCCTGGGTATAAGTAGCTAGAGATCTCCCTCTTGTAACGGATATGCAACAGCCCTCATCTTCTATCAAGCTTCATTCCCATTCCATCCATCCTATCTCACTGCCATGCGGCCTTCAACTCTTTCGACCGCCCTTTTGGCTCTGATGCCTATCGGTGTCCTCTCCACAGCCATACCGGCCAAGGAAGCCCCATCTCGGGAGGTGATCTTCGAAGAGGTTCAGGAAGGCGGTGTTCTTTTCCGAGCTTACGCTCCTGACAATGTAACAGACGCCCCCGAGCAGGCGCCCACCCTCGAAAAGCGAGGCTGCAACACGGGCGCAAACTTCCCCTCCAATGACGCCATCAAACTGAAGAACAACCTGCAAAACAGTAACCCTGACCAGCTGTCCTACCTTCCTTCTCGTACCATCCTTGAATGGTCTCTCGGCGACGCCAAGATCTGTGTCTTCAACAAATATTTTTTCGATAATACTCATATCAAGCGATGGGAAGCAGGCTGGGTCACTGGTTACATCAAGGACTCTTGTTGTGGTGGTAACTCTCAGTGGTAAGTCCATTTTCATTACCCTAACCTATCAAGAACCATTTCTCTGACGTACTGGCTGTGTTCTTAGCTACGGTGGTACTGGCACTTGCCATGGTGATAGTGGACTGTCACTCGCAGCTACCTTGCTCCACTCGGCCCGCGACTGCCCCAGCTAGATATTCTTAGAGGGGCGTCATTTTTGGTCAGGATTACCAGGATAAAAGAGCTTTTTATACGGGTTGTTCACATCATCGCAATTACTGGCTGCATTGGCTTTACTATCCTAAATTTTAAAGTCAGCTAAGCTACTGTGCAATTCTGTTACCTAGTTCTGATCTGTCTGAGTAATTATGAGTTTACCTAGCATCAACATGACTGGGTAAAGAACGTTATCCAAGACCCTGTTCACTACAGTCTGCCTGAGGAAGAGGCTGAAATGGAACCACGTACTTGAGTATAGCTCTGTAAATAGAACAGCACATGTGTTCGAATCTGAGTACTGTCTAAAGATGAATATTATAACGCTTGAAACTTTGCGCCAGCCTCTATTGCTCTTATGTTCATATGCACTCCTTTGTTAATCTCAATTCTGTTCATTTGTTCACATGTTGAACGCCCGTTCAAACCGTCCTCGGTGCTGTCGTGAGAACACCAAGGATGAAATAAACCCCGCGGAATTCTCAGTATAAGAACGGTTTCAACCGCCCTACAGCCATCTTATCATCTCCCAATTCAGCATATCAAGTCCCTTCTTGACCCATTGTCACCTGTGCCAAATACTGCTAAGAGCACCGATCGGCTGGTCTCATATTGGAGACTTCGACTTAATTGAGGCTACCAAGCTGCTCAGTATGAGAAAGTCTCGTCACAAAATGGAAGAAAGGAGCTTTATATGGTCACAAGGCTGTAGAGTGAAGAGTCCAGACGTGAGGAAGGATTGACTTGGAGTTTGTTAGCAGGCATTTTGTATTTTCTTATTTGTTATTAGTAGGACCAAATTGACATTGAACCAATTGAGATCTTAACCATGTGATGAAACTTTGCTTGAGTAATTGAATCTACTTGGTTAGCGTTTCGAAAGTGTTTGAACGACAACAACCAGGGCGACAATTTTGTAGCTTCTACTTCAGAGAAAAACTAACCGACAGGCAGCTATATGCTTCGCCTTACATAATAGCCTTTTTGGCTGATAGTCTAGACCTTTATCTCGGAGCCAATCTACAGAAAATTGTCCATTTGGAAGGGCTTTCGAGAAATTTCGATGCTGAGACCATCCTGTCATCATTCTAGGCTCTTCTTCCTGTCGGCAGATATTCCACGCCTTACAAGCAACCTACGGAAAGTGCAATTAACCATTCTTTCCATGATCGGAGTGTCAATTGCAATCAAGGTGAGCAAATCAACATGGTTGACCTTTTCGAACTTTCTTAGTTACCTACCTCACCCTTCTTGTTATGAAGTGTTCGATCGGTCACGCTACGACCAGAGCGCTTTTGGGTTGCTGCAGATACGCCGAACTCACTTAAATCTTTGACTGATGACTATGATGCTCCTGAATCATACACTCTTTGCTTGGGCGACCTTCTTGATGTGGCATTGCCATCTGCAGAAGCAGTGTCCTTGCCCTCCGACGTGTCGCAGAACGTATCACTTTCATCCACTCCCTTGGGAACGACTGACTCAGCACATTCTATCCAAGCGCAAGGTTTGTTTCAGCAATTTTACAGATCCAAGTCGTCTTGCAGATAGAGGGAAAGGAGGCAACTTTGTATGGAATGAGAGAGCTCTGCCCTTCGATTCAGCGTCGCACTCGTTTTCACTTATTGCTAGTATCCTCTACACCTTCCCACTTCCCACCTCAGCTAGGCATACAGGAGCACCAGAGGTCAGAAGGGAGAAATCTCAGAGTACAGCTGCACGGTTAGGCATGAGCAGTGCTTCTTCGGTTAGTGGTAAGAGGTACGAGCTTACATCACATTCAGCGACGCCCTTCAACGAGGACTTGGATGAAAAAGACTACGGATGTTTAGATTAGCTGACCCAGAAGCCACTGGCGACATCACTTCTCTGGCTCTCCCAGACGACTGCCGTCAATGCATCATTATGAGACAAAAGGCACATTTCGGGAGAGCACGGGAGCGAAACAAGGGCACCGCATCAAAGACATGGGAGCGAATTCCGATGGGATCGTCTTTGCACCATTCTCTATATTAATTTACCTATACGATCTACCATATACCAGGGAGATATAAACCAAGGAGAGCTGAGATATAAGGAGGCGCGATAGTGGCTATATTTCAAGGTGGCAGAATGCACTGTGTCTGATAACGCATCGATTCGGACTCCTGTTGCTAGCATCTCAGTTTACACATTTTTCATCACAGTAAATTCTACGGGTGACCCCTTATATACGCCGCAGTTCGCATCGTGTGTACATGGAGTAGCATGAAAACAGGGAAGTGGTCTTCTCAGTGACGGAGTGGTTGGTGATCGAACAGCCCTGAGTGTTTGAGGCCCGACAGCTGAAAGCCCCATTACTAGATTTGGACGTATGCATGATGGCGGCCAGGAGGGGTAGTAAGACACGGGAACTTCATCATATAAGAAATGAGCAAGATGTAAGCACAGAAGATCAGACAGCGGCAGCCCCTGCGATAAAATGCAGCAGGGATATTGCTGCTTCCATTTAAGTAGAGACTGGCAACGGATGAGAAGTGGAGGGATCTTTGACAGGCAATATGACAGGTCATAGAAACCATACAAGCTAGGGATGACAGTCGAGATCCAGGCCATGTCTCATCGTGCCGTGTCTCGGGGCGTGACGGGCGTAGCTCCGATTTCAGGCAGGGCAAGATGAAACTGTACTTTCCACCGTCTCTGCTCGTCATGGATTCAGGGAGGATGTCTCGTGGGTTGCGTCCCTCTTTCCGATCGGCCACAGCCAGAAACTGCCGACGGGGTGCTCTAGTATTTGGCACATTTGTCTGCCGCATGAGACACTCCTGCATCACACCGGGATATTCACATGATGTCATTTGCAGCTGAGACAAGATATGCTGCCATAGGAACGAAATCTCAGAGGTAGACGGCAAGACCTAAACCCAAGGTCACTCCGAGGGATATAAAAGGCTTGGGCCGCCCATCTTCTCTGACTTTGCAAATTACCGTTCATCAAACACTGAATTTACTTCAAACAAGTCCCAATCGTACAAACAGAAATCATGAGCGCAACAGGTACATCACGCAGTAAAACCGACCCCACAATCGTAAATACTAACTTCTCAAACTAGGCACAGTCCGGGACACCAAGCACGGCAGCATCGGTGAAGTCGAAGCCGGGAAAGGCACCATCACCAGATATGCCGATGGCCGACCAACGCGCTTCACCTTCAAGACAAAGTTTGATCGCCCCCCGAGGGTCCAGATCACGCCAGTCTTCATTGATCCAAAGTCAGCCTTCAAGCAATTCTGGATATATCATCTTGCTCCTTCTGGAGAACAGGCTGTTGATGAAAGTGGCTTTTACCTGGGATGTTGCGGTGAGACGGGAATCAATATTCACTTTGAGTACCTTGCTACTGCTATCTACACGGTTGGAGACGATTGAGGAGCGATGGGATTAAGGAATGTTGGGGATGGTGATGATGTTTGTTAGAGGGGCCAGGGGATATTATGAGTTATATCTTTGGTACTTGTGGATCAAGGTCGTATGCAAAGGATAAAGAGACTTCGATGAGCAAATGGTGGCCACCGCCGTTGTGACCTGTGAATTGAGTCTTATTAGCTACCAGAGCCTAATCTAGGGTTACCACCCTGCACCACTTTGGCAAATAAACAGCTTCGTGCCCGAGCCCTCCCTGGACAAGAATCAGAGAAGTAACATAATATCCAGCATCAGAATAGATCATGGGAATATGCAATTTTTAGTACGTGTCAAGTGATAGTAAGTATTCGATTGCATTGAAGAAAGTATCTAACCATCAAAGTTTTTCCAGGCTTTTGGATCATCAATCGATCTTCATCTTGCAGAGAGAATCCGCGATCTTGTCGATACTTCCACTCTCAGTTCCCTTCTTGGAATCAGTCTCCTCCTCCTCCTCCTCAGACACCTCGGCCGACGTGGATCCCTCTGACTTAAAGAAAAACTTCTGTAGATGCTCAGGAACCGCGGGCAGATTGAACTTGAAGTAGGGAAAACATCTCGCAAGTGCGTCGCGGCGAAGCAGGGGGTCCTGCATGACAGACTGGTTAGGAGACACATTCATACCGGGCTTTAGAAGACTGGCATGCTCCATCCAATTCTCCACATCCTTCTTGGCGAGACGGAAGGCTTCGGCCACATCGAAGGAGGAAAGAATATCCTCGATGACGGCGATAGCAATCCCGTTTGCCCAGAGCTTCTGGTCAACTGACCAGCCATTAGAGGACTCTACTTCGTAATCAAAGGCCTTGAGCTTGGCAAGGGCTTCGCGGAGCCCACGGACCTGGTCCTGCTCGGTAAAGGAATCGCGGGCAACATCCCAGAAGATTGGATAACATACCCGGTATCCATGTAGGACGTGGATCAAGGACATACCCTCGAGAGATTCCATGGTGGCAGTGGTCTGCTTTACCTCGAGTGAATTAATTTGGGTTCTATTGTTGAATTGTCGTTGATTGAAGTGATGAGGCACTGAGATATCGAGTGTTGATGGGTGATGATTGATCTGTCGGTTTGTAGGTGTGAGGGGATGGAATTGCTGATGGGCGGTGGAGGTATCACATTATATAGTAAACTCATTACAACGAAAGATTGAAGGGTATTTCTCTTGTTCAACGTTGCTAAAAGACAGTGTAAGAACAGACTTACTATTTGCCAGTAAATGAAGTCGTAATGTACGGTCTAAGATACGTTTGCTGGTTATGTTCAAATTTAACCTTTGTCCCTATTGCTGAACATTACATACAGAGGCTGCAGGTTGTCTGTGATCATTAAATAAGGCCATATCCGCGTGTTCGGAAGAATGCCATTGTGTTATTTCTGTTCCTTTGTTCTATCAGGTGTCCGTGTAAATGAAACCATTGTTGGCTACCTGCGATTAATCTACGATCTCCACGCTGCGCAATTCTATCTAATCCAATTTAGTTCCATTGGGTACTCAATGGTACCATCTTCCTATGCTCTTTAGCAATGGCCGACCGCTTTACGATACGAAACTTGCGCAGAGAAATCTTACGTAGATGGGGGCCTTCGTCCTGAGGCGGATTGTGGAGCAGAATGACACTGCCTCGCCTAGTTATGGAAGTACAAGCAACTTTTTGTATAAGCCATCACGAAATAATATGGTTACAGTCGAGATGGGGGATAGAAGTTGCGTGCGCGTCTTCTGGTCCTGCTGAACAGCCCGACGTCATCACTAACAAGCTCGGGCCGCTTAACGATGATCAGAGCGATATCCACGGGACCTGAGACGAGAATGCCAGTGATGGCGAAAACGATACCGTCAAAGACAGTGAGATTGCTGTCACAAGTTCAGAAATCTGCCACATGGTCTCGGTGAGAACCTCCTAAAAATCACTGATGAAGAGATGAACGTTAGTTTGGGATGAGGTCAATGTCGCCAACGACCTCAACGATGGAATTCTTGATCGTATTTAAAATGGTGAGTGGTTCTATGGGATGACTGCCGCCTATAAGATTAAGCTGAGTGGCTCAATGAATCGAGAATCATGCAGGTCTTCCACCGTCTTTTTCCAACAGCCTGCCAGTGTCGCCTCTCTTGATTGACAGATCTCCTACCAGTGAGTTCATCACACATTCACTTCGTGATTGGTTAGCTTGCGATTTTGTGCGCCTTGTAGCGAAGAGAACAAAGGCCGGTTCTGGAGCATATCAGTAAGTGACGACATAGTTTGCTATGATTGACTTTGCACTGTGGCATACTGGTGCTTCATGTAATCTTTGCCGATTAGCCGTTAAGCAAAACCTAATCCTCTTACCAATGACATAGTGCTCGTCATAGTTACCGTATTCACGTCATTGCTGACAGTCCCCAGCTGAAAAATTCCCAATGACAGTAATTAAAGTGATATATAACAGTTCGCAGACTCCTTCAAATTCATTTACTCTTGACGAACACGAGACCTAGCGAATAACCTTGCGCCGTTCCAGCAATATAGGAGCTCAGCGACAGTCATAATGCCCGAAACAAAAGACAAAGGAGTAAGAGTTCCCAGCAATGCTCTTAACAATTAACATTTGCCTTACTAATTTACTACAGGTAAAGAAAGATCAATCGGCGCCAGCGCCTCAACCTAAAGATGCGCACGAACATGAAGAGGTTCGTGTACTCTACTACATGGTGTTGTTTTCCCAATACACAAGTAACAGTCTGTACAGCATCACCACGGCAAAGACTTTGCAAAAAGGGCAGGCCACGCAATTACCTTTGGTGCAGGTGCCACGATTGGATCAAACGCCGTAAATGGGATCATTAAGAACCTGTAATAGCAATGACTTGGCTCGGCCATTCAATAGCCCGCGCTACGATAACTTGACTGTATCCAAGCACCAAGAATGCCTAATCAGCTTAAGAGTCAGACCAGTACAATAAAAAAAAACATTAATCCATATTCTTTCTACCGGCGACTACGGTGACAGGGGTATCTCATCTACGCTCCTCAAGATCCGACTTGCTTCTGTCATAGGCCTCTTCTTTTTCGTCCTCCTTCCGTCCCCAATTCCGTCCCCCAAACTTATCGCTGCTCGTCTCGGTCTCGCGACACCGACCCCCGAAATGCCGGTCATCTCAACATCAGCCGCCCACTGCGCAACCTCTTCTTCCTCCTCCTTTATCTCTTGATCCAATGTCCTTTCAACGTGCGACCCGAATGCAAATATTCGACCGAACGAGGTAGGGAACACTTTGTGCAGAAACAGTCGAACTGTCGGCAAGCATGGCGCTGCAATGCTGACGGAACTTTCTATTCCGGCCCATACCATTAGGTCCATGTAGTCCCACGTGATGTTGTTTGAGTGGCCGTATAGAACGTTGTAGCGCATTTTGAGACAGCTTGCGACGAGAACGACGACTCCAAGGCTAAACATCAAGACGATGCCGAGCTTTCGACGAAAAGTTGATTTTGCTTTCAAAGTTAGCTTGTATCCTCGCGAATTGTGACTCGACATACTCTTCCATATGAGCGGTATTGGAAGCACCAGCACCACGACATCAAAAACGATGTTGGTGATGTTAATTGACCACTGCAACTTGTTCAAGTCCATGCACCAAAAGTCGACATCTTGTCCACCAAATCGATCCCAATTCCATCGTATCGGCGTGCATTGGAAGATGTTCAACGACATGAAGACGCCTGTGCTGATACTGATGGTGAGAATGCAAGCCCAACATAGTTGGCAAAATAGTGTATAGACATGACACAGACGGATATAGAACAGGATTATTGTGACTTTTGTCATTCCAAGAAGGAGAGTGTAGACAGGGCAATCAATCCAGAACAGCTTGTCAAGTTAGCTTAAACAAATGAGATAAGCAACCAGTGTATAATACCTTGAGTGCATGGGATAGATCATCGGCGTTGACCCACCAAATATCCTGCCCAAATGCCGACATCAACGCTGCATCGCATCAGCCAGTTCCTCAGCGCATCGGAGCGGTTTAATTAGCCCTTACCATGGTGTCCAATGCCGAAGTATACGATGTAAATAACAAGAGAAGTAAAAGACAGCCAATCTTCAGGCGAAATCTTCCTGACAATGAACAGCTTTGTATAAACTCGAATAACTGCACAAAGAATGCAAAGAATGTGTATCGAGAGGTAAGGCCAGGCGTCATTCCGTCGATCGCGCCGTGGTCGCTCGCATGTTTGGTCGAGATATCGCAACGAAGCTGTTACAATCAGTGAACCTATGATAGCCAGAATCCAATTGAAACCACTACGTACCGAATACTTGTGGAATCTCGCAATGGGTCTTCAGGCAGGGTATCAAGTCATTTTGAAAGGTAGCGGAGGCACAAAAGCAACTCGGCTCACTGCAATCGAGGCTGACCGACGTGCGAAAACATATTTGCTACCAAAGTCAGCAAGAATTACTAAAAGTCCGACTGTTCACAAACCGCGCAATCTGGAAGACTCGTGTCGACATTGAGCCCGTTCACGCCCGGAAAAATGAGCAAACTAAGCAGCGCAGTTAGAACGCCTGCCCTCATCGCAAGAGGCGCATCTCAAACCAGACATGGAGTTGAAGAGAACAGGGAAGTCCGAAGGACCAGGGCCAGGGAACGCGGACACAAAAGGGGGAGAGGGGCGATGCAGATCGTTTTAGTGAGACAAGCGTAGTGCATGTGACGGAACCGGTGGTTCGGCAGTGGATTTTCCCAGTTGTCGATCCGGTCAAGCGTCATAGCTAGCCGGTATCCAAATGTCTGAGCGTATCCGTAACAAAATGGCCATTGGAGCTGGGAGTTCAACTTGGTCTCTTAGCTCAGGAACAGTGCACCGTGGGTGAGTAGTTTCTTCAGTTGCGATTGGTCGAGAAAGTTGCACTGCCGATGGAACTGAGTCGTGGCGTTGCTTGAGTTTGCACTTGGATCGCTAGACCTGCGCTAATGGGATTTGCTCGAGTCATGACGATCATACTTCACGTGGGAAATGCTCCGAAGCACAAATCATATGCGTCATCACAGAGAAAGGTTGATCAAGGTTAAATCTACATTCCAACGAAGCGATAGCGATCGTGTTTCCAAGCTATCGTTTCCGGTCTAAGTCCGATCGATTATAACTACCCTGGATACCTACTGCAAAAGGTTCTGCTTAGCTGCCTGCATCCAAAACTCTGCGCTGAATTCCGCTATTTCTGCATTTTCCATCTTATCTCGTGCGTCTTTCAAATCACTAGCAATCTCCGCAAGACGCCGTGACTGGCCATTGCTAGCATACTCCTCATCGTAACGCTTTTGCACTTCCTTTTTGTGGTTCAATACGTTGGCCAAGGCATCCTTCTTCTCTTGCACAGTGGCCTGCTGCTCGGTATACTTGGCCCTCCTTCTTTCAGCAGAAAGTGCCATTTTGTTAAGCAATCCTTCCAGAAGCTCTGTCATGCGTGGGTCCTTGTTTCCGTTGTTGTTGTTAGCAGCCTGCAAGTCCTTCACCTCCTTATGCAGAGAACTGAGTTCTTCTACATTCTCATTGACCTCATGGCTCAATAACTCTTGTTTTCTATGAGATACTGAGAGAGCTTTTGAACATCTGTCTGACGTACATGACTCCCATCATTTATCTTGTATTTTTTCAGCCTCTCTCCATATGGCTCTACTTTTGAGTTGCAAATTCTGCTCTCCTAAGCGTGCGACTCCCATGTCTGGCCAATTCTCAATATAGGGGCGTTCTGCAATCGGCAAAGTATTCCCCTTTTGATCCATAAAAGGCATTGCTTCGTCACAGTATGGTCGTCAAGCTAGAACCTCGTAGCCTACACTTCTGAGTGTACTACAGGCTTCAAGTGCAAGCTTGTCGCGGATTGGTCCACCAGACCGAGGATTTTCAACGGCCGCATCACTGAGAATAAGGTAGTTAGATGCCACACTATCAATAACGGCGAATTCATAGCTACCCTTGGTATCTCCGTCTAAATTAGTAGACACATACCACCCGGTGTAGCCCGAAGGGGGTGTCATCCGCAAGGCAAGCACATCACCCTCATTGGCGTACACAAGTGCCATGTATGATGATACGCTCACTCGAGAGCAATTCGCGGACTTTATTTGCGTTCATCGTAAGTCTTTCTGTAGAAATTGTGTGTAGTTGAGTGTGTTGCTGAGTTTGATGTTTTGTGTTGTTGTAGGTTGAAGAATGAATCGAGGATAAGTAGATGCTGTTTCACTTTAACAATCGATGAACAACCAATACGCTACTCTGCAATGAACAAACTAAATCAAAGGGCAATTTTCAAGAGGTAGTCTGGTATTCAATCGATGACTTGTGTGTTCCTCTATGAATAAAATATGAGATCTTTGAGTAATACTTGATCTCATTGTCAATCCGCTCTGAGTTGAACAGGAAACTGTCCGTCACCTGTGGAAGTCATTGAACGTTAGCCCTGTCCAATTAGAGGTATCTTAGTCGCTAAGGTGCCAAAATTAACCAGTGCAAAGATCCACAAAAATAAATTGAACATACCCAGATCTTTTCGTCTCCAGGACAAAGGTCCTAAGTTTTCCCCGCCACGGAACCAGCGGCATCTCAATTACTCCGCATTGTTCGAGTAAACATCAGATGATATCTACACCTCATTCAGCACCACGATGACTGCATTCCCTGAGGGCATGCCGTTCTTTCTCAACTTATCCAATGAAATATTGCTTACTGTGTTTAGACTTTGCAAGACTACAGAACGAAAGCAGCGGAACGACACCATCTCCCAGCTGAGATTGACCTGCCAGAGGTTTTGCCAGCTGTGCAGCGATTATGCTGTTCGGCCCTGCGGCACTTTAGACTTCAGCCGTCCTGAGAGTGTCAGGTTATTTCGCCAAGTGCTTGATAATCCTCGGATCGCAGAAGGAGTTCGGGAAGTCAATGTGCGGCTACATTTCTACCATTCATGGATTGCGGCCAGACTTGACAATTTCACGGCAGCCGTCTGGTCTGAATGGGTTCAACGAACTAAAGTTTTCGATACAATTGACATGAACGCAGGCGGGGAAATTACATTTGAGAGTCTGATGCAACAATTCATCAATGGCGTACATATGCATACTGATGAATCTGTAGAGCCATCTACATCCTGCAATACGGAAAGCCAGACAGGAAATCCCAAAGATATCCTT
Organism: Fusarium sp. NRRL 29148; assembly: GCA_013759095.1. Taxonomy (NCBI): domain Eukaryota; kingdom Fungi; phylum Ascomycota; class Sordariomycetes; order Hypocreales; family Nectriaceae; genus Fusarium; species Fusarium sp. NRRL 29148. Next base: position 51,701 of record JABSTL010000033.1, read on the forward strand.
GAACGTGCCTATGGAAAGTATAAAGAGAGACACGATTCACAGATGCTTTCCCATAGCGAGGGCGCCTTCGCATTAGCGATAGCCGAGATCTTGACGAGACTGCCGAACATCCGCCACGTCATGCTCCACGATGGTGTTCTCACAAACAACTACGATCTAGGCCGCATATATGACCCAGTTCACGAACAAGACACCTCAGCTCAAGCCGATATCCTGACCCAAGTCCTTTCTCGGCCAATGTTGTGGGAGGAAGCACGCTGGATCCAACCAAGCGAATTCATTTGGCCCGGTGTTCCGACGAGATTACTGGTAGATATCCCTTTAGCCCTAGGCTCTGTAGATTCACTACTCATCGACCAACTCTCCATTCATGTATCAGCTGCGCCGAATTACACGACAATTCAACTTAGCAGAGATGGAAGAGACAAGTTATCAGACGCCATCAAACGACTTGATCCAGTACAGTTCAGCTTCCAGCCACGGTGCCGTAGCGGTTGTGGCCCATGGATCAGAAATGAAGAGGATAACGACACTGTCAGGACAGCGAGTGAGATGGAGGTCATAAACGAATACTTGGGTGCAATCTTCAACGCTGGATGCATCTCACATGCCGATATAAATCTCGGCGAGTTTTGGTACAGCTTAGGTCTGAAATCCATGTTCGCTGCTCCGACCTCAGTTGGCATCGGATTTACGTGGCATCTGGGGTCTAACCTACGCTCTGTCCATCTCACAGAGATCTCAGTCACTACTCCTGAGCTTAGGGCGCTAGCTGCAGCTCTGGACATTGAATCAGAGATTTCATTGTTCTTAGTTCAGATCAGGGTTGGCTTGTGGCGAGACGCCCTCCAGATACTGAAAGACGGGCTGCGTAATCCGCAGTCAATTTTTATCAGACATCCCATTGGTGGAGGGGTCAAGGACCTCACACAGGATCAAATCGAGTCAGTTTTCGGCTCGCGACATACTGAAGAGGGCACAAAGGCTGAATGTTATGTTATGGGCAAAATCGTAAAAAATCCACTTGATGTATCTATCTTGGGATGAGGTAAAGCGCAACTGATGTAAAGAAATGACATGCAAGTCCATCGAGGTCAAAATTGGAATTCAAATGCGGTAAAAAAAATTTCATCAGAAAGTATTTCGCTCAAATAGATAAAGATATTTATCATAAATAGGTCCTGGTCCTGAAATAACATATTCTTTTGATCAATATCTCATATCCAAATTGTAGGGTAGATAGCAACTGCCTGGCGCAGGGGACGAAGAGGGGACTTGAGTGTTATCTTGAACCAGCATAAAATACTACTATTTGTGTTAGCGCTGATGTAGTTCCACTCCCGCTTCAAATGCCGCCAAACCTTCTGAGGCCGAGGTCTCTACTAAGTTAGTTCCACTTATCTTATCGTGCCGAGGTAGGGGTCCACGTGACGTGTCATTGACGCGTTTGCTTCTGAAAACCAGTTCAAACCGTCAAGACTCATCGCTTATCCTCATCAACCCGACTTCATCACTGCATCTCTTTTCTCTCGTCTTGTATTATCCAAATCATGGTCTCGGCACAGAACAAAGGTCGCCGCGAGACGCTCACGGTCGTGGACAACAGGACAAACCAGACCTACGAGATCCCCATCACTCACAATTCCATCCCAGCGACAGAATTCAAGAAGATCAAAGCTGAGCAAGGCAATGATCGCCCAGAAGATGAGACTACGCAGGGTCTTAGGGTGTATGATCCCGCGTACATGAACACTGCTGTCGTGCAGAGCAAAATCACATACATCAACGGCCTAGACGGCGTCCTTCGATACCGCGGATATCCGATTGAGCAGTTAGTCGAGAAGAGCAATTTTCTCGAGTCAGCTTATCTTCTCATCTATGGAGACCTTCCAACCAAGGCGCAGTACGATGAATGGCAGGGCGAGGTGATGCATCACACGTATATCCACAGCGATATCGAGAACATGTTCAAGTCGTTCCGTTACGACTCTCATCCCATGTCCATGCTGAGCGCGGCGTTTGCTACGCTTGGAGCTTTTGCTCCGGAAGCTAATCCCTCGCTTGCAGGGCAGAAGCTCTACACCAACGCTGCTTCAGGCAATATGGACTCCCTCAAGATGCTGGATAAGCAGATTCTTCGAATTCTCGGAAAGGCTCCTACTCTGGCGGCTGCGTCGTACAGAATGCGACAGGGCCGACCCTTCAACCGCCCTGCACAAGGCTTGTCATACACAGGAAACTTCCTGTATCTCCTGGACAACCTATCTGAGCCTGAATACCAGCCTCATCCTGTTCTCGCCAAGGCCTTGGACAAGCTCTTCATTCTCCACGCCGACCACGAAGTCAACTGCTCCACCGCCACAGTCCTGCAAGTTGGAAGTTCTCTAGTCGATCCCTACAGCGTTGTTGCGGCTGGTTGCGCAGCACTCTACGGTCCATCCCACGGAGGAGCTTCCGAGTCAGCCATCAGAATGCTCATCGAGATCGGATCCCCCGAGAATGTCCCAGCCTTCATGCAAGCCGTCGAGAGAAGGGAGCGCGTCCTCGTAGGCTTCGGCCACCGCGTCTACAAGAACGTGGATCCCCGCTCAACAGCCATCCGCAAGCTCGCCGAAGAAGTCTTCGAAGTCACCGGCCGCAACAAGCTCCTCGACACAGCCCTCACGCTCGCCGACTACGCACGCAAGAGCGAATTCATGCGCAGCAGAAACTTGTACCCCAACGTTGACTTTTACTCTGGCCTGATCTACCAGGCCATGGGATTCCCGCTTGACTTCTATCCTGTGTTGTTTGCGGTCCCGCGATGTGTTGGTTGGTTGGCGCACTGGAGACAGATGATGCTGAATAAATCTGGAGTCAAGATCTGGAGGCCGAGACAGCTTTATGTTGGGGAGGGAGAGCGGGACTATGTTGATACCGAGGACCGAAAGGAGAAACCTGATGCTACCGTCTTTGATGCTCCTGTCAAGGTTGAGCATGGAGGAGAGAAGCAGAGAGCTCTTCTTGCTGCCAGTGCTGGGCTGAAGAGTAAGCTGTAAATCGCAACCCATAGTTGGAATTGCTGTGTATTTTATCTGGTACTTTGGGTTGGTAATCTTTGGCAGTTTGCAAGGCTAGCATATTATTTCAAGCAAGTAGCTGTATCTTAAGAATGTATTAAACTCCTCACAAAACACGAAAGGACATTGCCCTTGATTCCCGTTTTATACTCAGATGAAGAGAAGCATCAGCTCAATTACGTATCGGCCAAGCAGCAGACCTGATACCACTGGTATGGAGTCTGCTGGCCATCAGTCTTAACTGTACCCTTGTAGAGCTCGCAAACGCCCTTCTCGTATCCTGGGGCGGCTTGGTAGTAGAAGTTGGCGACATCACACCCGGGATAATCAGCGCAGGCCTGCACGCAACGTTCGGCGGTGTCCTTTGTTTCTGGGCTCGTGATGTACTGCAACGTATTGCCAGTTACGAAGTACCCGTAGATACCGCAGGCTGTAGGGGCTGCGGCGCACGCCTCAGTCGTAGTTGTCTGTGCGACTGTAGTTGTAGTTGTTACATCAGCCTCTGCAGTCGTTGTCGTGAGGGCAGCAGTTGTAGTGGTCTCGGCCTCTGTTGTTGTCGTGGTCGCAATGGTAGTAGCATCGTGAGAAATGGTGGTAGGAGCAACGACGGTGGTGCCGCTAACAGTTGAGGTTTCAATGCTACCAGTCTCTTCGATTGCTGTCGTAGTGGTGCTGGGGACTGGGCTGGTGGTACTGGGCTTGCAAGGACCGGCAACAACAACCGATGCGGCCGCCAACGGCACCAGGAGGAACTTGCCGTAGACCATGATATATGACTTGCAAGAGTCTAAAGCCTAGGTAAAAGAATGAGAGATAATGAGAGACTGGGTGAGTGAAGCAATAAACGAGTGACGATCGAACCCGGCGCGAAAGGAGAGAAGGGCGGAGACGGCAAAGAATCTTAGGAATAAATGGGCAGCAGTGGTGTTCATCACCGTTTTCCACACCAGCCTCGGTAGCGAGAGGCTCCTTTCGTAAATTGACACCATTTATAACAAGAGAAAGGAGTTTATGGTTCAATAGTACGGGTATCGCGGCACTAACGTCAATAGCTTTGAGAACTAAGGCTGACCTTGGAAAGTGTAATCCACAATACCCAGTATTCATTTTACTGGCCCAAGTGGACTATCAAGGTCCAATTGGATGCATTCATTCATAGCATTTCGTAAATAAAACAAACATCAGATCTGGAATGTAAGGTTAATATCTTTGTAAAAACAACCCTCACGTATGAATTGGTGACTATGTGTAGCTAGAAATGCCAGTTTTAAACCTTGAGTGGTTCTCCGAAGCTGGCACAGTAGATATTGCAGTAGAGCCAAGCCAGCACACCAGATCCAGAGCACCCAGAAGAGCAAGACGAACTATTTGAACCAGATGAGCTGTAAGTCTTGTAGTCTTTGCAAGTCAATTTCGGGTCCTTCAGCACAGTGAGTTCATCACCAACAAGACCATCGTGACCCTGGATGAACTTCCAAGACAGAGTCGTTTCGTTGAAAACAGTCAACTTGGAGAAGCCAAAACTAGTCAAGTTGCGGTGCGCTGTTATGTCGGGTATAGGCCAGGACATATTGATGGTGGCGTGGCTCTCGATATTTCCAGCAGCACCGTTGATGAGATGAACCATAGACTGACCAGGCCTCACCTCGTAAACACCATGCTTTTCACTATGGTTCCTAATCGCATGATTGTCGACCTTGCAGTTTACTATAGGCTTGAGACGCTCATACCAGTGAACGTGTCTATGAACAATCAGCCTGGCATAATTGACAGAATTCGAGGTGACGACTTACCCAGCGATGTACAAATCAACCTTGTTTTTCAGGAACAACCCCTCGAAGGCCTTGCGAAGGTGCAGATGATAATTAGAGTCGTCGTGGGAGCTGTACATGGGACGATGACCCATGACGATGACCCAGGGTGTTTTACAACGATCAACCTTGCCAAGGTCCTCCTTCAACCACTGATATTGCTGGTACGCCTTGTTGTCATGGATAGAACCCTCAATGTATCCAAAAGGCCCAGAATCAGTGATATGTGTCTCGTTTCGCAGAGGATGAGCCTTCCCGGACTTAAGATATGTCTCTTCCTCCAGATCATCTGTCTCATAGACATCTTCTGAGGGGAGCTGGGTACAGGTCCACGTAGCCGTAGACGTAGACGTAGCCGATTCCGTCTTAGTCTTGCACTTGGGCTCATCCTTATCCTTGCCTTTACATTCTTTCTCTTTCTTAGCCTTCTCAATATCCTCTCGGAAAGTCTTGTCGGGGCTGTTAGCATAGTCCGTTTCCGTATCGATCGATACGAAATGAACGAGGCCGTAATCAAATGAATGCCAGAAGTTCCCGACACCTCCGGACTTGTCGCCTGCCATGAAGAAGCGGTTCTGGAAAGCTGTGAAATTGCGCTGTGAAGGCGGACATGAATAATATGTCAGCGTGGCGTTGGGATTAGCGCCTGACATGGGGGTGTCGGTTTTGTTCTCGTTGAGATATGACGATAGGACGTATGGAGAGTTATCATGGTCAGCACACGTGGCCTCATGATTGCCTGGGAGGACAATGTAAGGGATCTTCATGGTGATATTGTTCATCCACTGCTGCCAAAGATCCCAGTTGGATTCGTAGAGGACGCCAACATCACCGCCACGAGGACTGCCTTGATTTGGAATCTCACCTTTCGGGAGGGGAGTGTCGAAATAATCGGGATTGGTGTCGTTGTTGGGCAGAGAACTGTTGCTGCCGTTGTAGCAGACAGGCCAATCCTTGAAGTTGCACTGTACGATACCAGAGTACCAGTCATCCGCATAGCTGAGATCTCCACCGTGCCAGACGAACGCGAGGCCGTCCTCACCCTTCATGGCTTGGTTCATGTAATAGTACGTTCCATTGGCATTGGTATAGCCCATATCATTGTTGATGGCAATGCTGAATTGAGATGGGTTGCCTACAGCCTGTGCAGTTGTAAAGCTCAAAACAGTAGACTCGGTTGTACCGTTCTTAGCAGCAGGGATCTGGTAGAAATAGGTTGTGCCGGGCTGAAGATGCTCTATCTGCACGTTGTGGAAGAATTGACTGCATTGGGTCATGTTCACGAGAGAGCAGGGAGGAGTGCGGTCGTATGTTGCGGTCGAGCCGGTAGCCATGTTGTTCAAAGCAGTACGACTGGTCCCCCAATTAACAAAGGGTGCCTGACCAAGGCCAAAGGGCGTTTGGTAGTGGATATTGATACCAACAGTGTCCCCTCCAGACTGGGCAGGTATGTATGACAGTGAGATGACATTGACGTTGTTGGTAGCATTGACAGAGCCAGGGGTCACAGCTGGGGGTTCAACTAAACGGATGAATCCGGTGCCGTTGCCTTTAATCGTATGGTCGACCCAATCGCCAATGGGGATATCAGGTCCGTTGTATGAGTAAGTCTCGTCGACAGTAGGTGCTGCTTGAGTAAGCGCAGCGAAAACGCCAGCGAAGAAGTAAGGCGACTTCATGTTTCGTCGAGACCTGAGTATGGCACCTCCAAGAAGACGGGAGCAATTGATCAAGGGAGCAGCCAAGCCCAGTTATACCTTAATACTGACCGAGGCAACATAACCACGCCCGCTACGCTATGAACTAGTGGAATTGAGTAGTGCCACCTTGACCAACAGGAACATGTCTGTTTATATTCTCATCAATTGATTAGCTACTGAAGTATACGCTATCAGTGCCACTCAATTCCAAAAATGATCTTCAACTCGGCACGGAACGACGGGACTGCCGCGCCTTCACTAAACTGGGTATAGTAATTGGTGACGGATTCCCGTTATGGCTTGTCCCAGCGGCAAGTATTGAAGTGGCAGCGAATGTCGCTACTGATTAGCTGGTTTACGCTAGCGAAGGTTTCACTTGCATTCGCTAGAGATGACTATCGATATGGTATTGGAATGTCAGCCAGCCACAATTGGGTCTCGATTGGCCTTTGGACAAGCTTATCTTATCTCATCTGAGCTGAGATTAGATTGCTAGATCCGAGATTGAGGGCCGGGGTCTGAATAATGTAGCGTCTCTGTTAGAGAAAGTCAGAAGTGGGAAATTGTTCAAAACCGAAGTAATAAGAGTCCTTACGTACTATTGAGAGGGGGGGATGAGCAGTTATGAGTACTTTGAGTAGCATATCAGTATGCAGTGCAACAAAACGAAACCAGTCTCTCATTTACTTACGCGTTTGCTTGTTTCACATGAAGATAATCCATTCACTTGTTTACTTACGAGAGTGATAAATGTTCACTTAAGGCCATCAAGGAATGCATTTGAGCTGCTCATAATTAATGACAGTGTCAAACTCCATGTACCTCATCGTTGCTCAACAAGTCTGTATTGTCAGAATGGCCTAGTGGCCTGTCCGGTCCTGGATCATAGTTTACCCTGTATTAACACTATACGGGTTGTGCTTTTCTTGTTCAGAGGTCGGAAAATGGTTAACCCGGCAAGCGCCTGAACTTTTCTCAACCCCATTAAACGGATCTCGGTTCAGCTTATCCAGAGCCCGACGACCTACTCTCTAGTATCAGATAATTGCCTCGCCTGGATGGCCTCCTCAGATCGGACAACTCTACAAAGTATGAAATGCTGCCGCAAGTGTTGCCTTTTTTATTATCTTCGACTTCATAGCCTTTGAGATGAAGATTACAGTTTCGACTGTGCTCACTTCCAACGCGTTTTGAACGGCAGGCACAGAGTTCGATGCCCTGATGACAAGCACCCTGGACATGATTGGCAGGCTGCCAGGCGTTTCAGATACTGCCGGTTATCCGAACACGAGCCGTCTTATCGTTCCTTTCCCACCTGTCAAAACTTTAGCGCGATTCAGTAGAGTAGATTTTGGCGAACCTGAAACGGCCTACGTAATGTTAGCGGCAAAATAAGCTTTCCAGTCTCTCTGTAAGCGATGATTGATGCGGATAAGGAGCTAGAGAATGGCTAGGCATCATCAAACGAATCTAGACGAAGGAAACATCTATTCTCGATTAGTGGCTAGTTCATGGTAGTCAGGTAAGGCAAGAGGATATATGTGTAGCAGTTATAATAGAACTTCGATATTTATCTGACGGTTTCCATGGAAGAGCTGAGTAGATCACAGCGTCTTATCTACCAAAATGCGCCTCTGTTCCCAACCTCGGCATGAAACGTTGCAAAATACATTTTGCAGCAAAGACTCGCCAGTCTTGTCGGAGCAGACGGGAACTGCAGTCCTTCTGCGTTACGTTATTCTGAGCCCCTCGAATTTAACAAGAGCCTCAAAATGACTAACATTCGTCGTGTCTAGCTGTGCCGTCTTCCCGACACCCCTGTTTGCTCCTGGGATGATGTGGGATTTCTGGGGAGTTGGGAAGTAATTACCCGCTTCACGAGAGGTCGATTTATCTTTGATGTCAAGATCCTGAACCTAATTCGATATTTTAAAGAAGCCGGGTTCCTCTACATGCAGGTGTACAGAGTAGGACTGCCTGACTCTTCATTCATTCACTATCGCTTCTTTTGTACATTCACTTCGATTTAGTTGAGGATCTCTTGACTTTCTTTACTTGGATAAAATACACCTTTCATTTCACAATCTATTATTCACTCATTAGTCGGCAATATGCTCTTCTCTCTCGTTCTTCCTACTCTTGTTTTCCAAGCCAGCCTGGCGCTCGGCGATACATCCGTTACTGTCAACACCAACAAGAAACTCCAGGTCATCGATGGATTCGGTGTCTCAGAGGCCTATGGCCACGCCAAGCAATTCCAAAATCTCGGTCCCGGACCACAGAAAGAGGGCCTCGACCTTCTCTTCAACACTACAACCGGCGCAGGCTTATCCATCATCCGAAACAAGATTGGCTGCGATGCCTCCAACTCCATCACGAGCACCAACACCGATAACCCCAAGGCGCAGGCTGTTTACCATTTCGACGGCGATGATGATGGACAGATATGGTTCAGCAAGCAGGCCATGAAGTATGGCGTAGACACTATCTATGCTAATGCTTGGTCTGCGCCTGTATACATGAAGTCAGCTAAGAGCATGGGTCGTCTTTGCGGTACACCTGGTGTGTCGTGCTCCTCTGGAGATTGGAGACACCGCTACGTTGAGATGATAGCCGAGTACCTCTCCTACTACAAGCAGGTTGGCATCCCAGTGTCGCACGTCGGCTTCCTCAATGAGGGCGACGGCTCGGACTTTATGCTCTCGACTGCCGAACAGGCTGCAGATGTCATTCCTCTTCTACACAGCGCCTTGCAGTCCAAGGGCCTCGGCGATATCAAGATGACATGCTGCGACAACATCGGCTGGAAGTCGCAGATGGACTACACCGCCAAGCTGGCTGAGCTTGAGGTGGAGAAGTACCTATCTGTGATTACCTCGCACGAATACTCCAGCAGCCCCGACCAGCCTATGAACACCACCTTGCCCACCTGGATGTCCGAGGGAGCTGCCAATGACCAGGAATTTGCCACAGCGTGGTATGTCGACGGCGGTTCCAACGAAGGCTTCACGTGGGCAGTCAAGATCGCACAAGGTATCGTCAACGCTGACCTCTCGGCGTATATCTATTGGGAGGGCGTTGAGACCAACAACAAAGGGTCTCTATCTCACGTCATCGATACGGACGGCACCAAGTTTACCATATCCTCAATCCTTTGGGCTATTGCTCACTGGTCGCGCCACATTCGCCCCGGGGCGCATAGACTTTCGACTTCAGGTGTTGTTCAAGATACAATTGTTGGTGCGTTTGAGAATGTAGATGGCAGTGTCGTCATGGTACTCACCAACTCTGGCACTGCTGCTCAGACTGTGGACCTGGGTGTTTCGGGAAGTACCTTCTCAACAGCCCAGGCTTTCACTTCGAATGCTGAGGCACAGATGGTTGATACCAAGGTCACTCTATCCGGCGGTCGCGTCAAGGTTACGGTCCCGGTGCACGGTGTCGTCACTGTGAAGCTCACAACTGAAAAGAGCTCCAAACCGGTTTCAACTGCTGTTTCGATGCAATCTGCTCCCACGTCAACTAGTGTTAAGCACTCCTTGACTCACCAGAAGCCTTCTCCAACAACACTCGCGGTCGTCAAGACTGCGACCTCTGCTCAAGCTACATCTGTCGTTGAGTCAGCCAAGGCGGTGAAATACCCTGTTCCCCCTGTAGCGTCCAAGGGATCCTCGAAGAGTGTTCCCAAGAAGGGGACCAAGAAGGGCTCCCACCGATCGCACAAGGCGCATAGTGCTACTCATCGTCGATGCCGCCACGGTAGTCACCGTCGTGGCCGCTGCACCAACTAATCATAGCAAATAATGCTGTTATTTCCAGCAAAGGCATTGCTAGCTTGCACTATTGGATAATATTCCAGCGATTACTTGGGCTGTAGGATTCTTTCTGAAATTTTTCTTTCACTTGTACTTATAATTTGCGCCTGGGATGCGCTTGGAAGATATTCGTCTTTTGCTGGCCGGTCAAGACGAGTATTTCGCTATTGAGAACTAGATGGATAGCATGGCTAGATAGCCCATCTATTGATCGGTGGTCCCAAACAGAGTGATCTGTACTTCAAACATTTGCCAGTCAAGTGATTTGTAAACGTTATAAGTAACCTTGCCGTTTAGCGCAAAGTCGTGGCTCTGCAGCCACATTAGGACCACCATCGCCATGGCTATGGCAAGCTCTTAGCTCCATAGACAAACGAGGTAGTCGATACTTATAAATCTGCCGTAATCATCAAGGTGTCTCCACTGAGCACCTATTTTGCCGTATGAGAATTGGCATTGAAGCCAAAAGCGTTCAGACAGTCATCCAAAGCACGCCCCAGAATGGTGATCAAAACTATTCCAGGGAAGGCGCTGGTAAGACTCTGTATATCACAGCAATTTATTGGTGCGGCTTTGAAATTGCGTGGAGTATCTTGCGGAAGCTTTCGAGACTTGGCTGGGCCATAGATCATGGGACCTACGTTGTCGTATAACTCAAGAGAAGACATGCTATTCGCTCGGCTATAGCAAAGATCCCCTGCAGTAAGAACAACCTGGCCAATGCGGGGAAAGGGAATCTGGGGTAGTGTCGATCAAATTATCCGATCCAATCACCTGGCTTGAGCTTAGCGTTCACTATGCATAATGTAAGAACCTTGTACTCCTATTCAGAAATGATCTTCAACAGCGAGGTCATAGCGAAAGTGGGACGTTTGTGCAGGCACAACTATAAGAAGTCACATCTATTGCACTCTAGATTTCAAGACGCGTCCATCAGAACAACCTGTCTTGCCACATCTTCTTTCGCAATGTTATCTCTGCCGAGCCCATCCGCCATTCTCAGCTCTTTGGCAGTATTGCCGATGCTCACCTCTGCGTCGCCTACAGGAGCCCCACCAGTTGGACCGCAAGCTGCCAAGAGGGAGATCAGTTGTAACTCCAACTATGAAGGTTACGCCTTTCTCTACTTCAGCAACCGCGATGAAAACATTTATCTCGCTGCCAGTAACGGAAACGACGCCTTGTCTTTCACCGAGCTCAACAACGGAAAACCCATCCTGACATCCACAAAAGGCGATGGTGGAGTCCGCGATCCCTTTATTTTGAGGTCCCATGAAGGTGACAAATTCTACATTCTCGCGACTGACCTTTGCATCGGCTGCGGCACGAGCTGGGGAGATGCTCAACGCTTTGGCAGCCGATATCTCGAGATCTGGGAGTCGAAGGACCTTATCACGTGGAGTGCGCAGCGTCATGTTGAGGTATCGCCAGCTAACTACGGCAATACCTGGGCACCGGAGGCTTATTATGATGACGATCTCAAGACCTATGTTGTCTACTGGGCGTCTGGCATTTACGATAATGAAGCAAACCCCAATCATGACCCTATTGAGTACCAGCGCATGGTATATGCTACAACGGATGACTTTGTAACGTTCAGCGAACCAAAGGTCTGGCAAGATGAACCACCGAATGGCCGGATCGACTCCACTGTTATCAAGGAGGATGGCATCTATTATCGTTTCACAAAAGCTACAATCAACGGCTGTGCGGATATCGTACAGGAAAGCAGTCCGTCGCTGACTGCAGGGTTGTCCGATTGGCATCAGATAGCAAGCTGCATCGGAAAAAACGCGGGAACGCAAGAGGTGGAGGGCCCTTCGATCTTCAAGACCAACTGCAAGGATATCAATGGTGCTAGGTATATCCTTCTGGCTGATGAATTCGGCGGCAATGGTTATGTTCCATTGGAGTCGACCAATCTCGCTGGTGGGAAGTGGACACTTCGCACGGGTTACAAATACCCCGAGTCACCTCGCCATGGGACCATTATCCCCCTGACTTTGGAGGAGTTGGAAGGTATTCAGAAGGCTTTTGCCAATACGGATTGAGTGGTGCAATATACAGCAGCTGGGTATTCAGTCGTTACTTTGATGCACGCGGTACATGAGGACTTGTGTCGAGGTTGGATTATGGAGAGCATATGGGCACACACCCTTGACAGTTTTATATGATAATAAGATGACATCGCATCCTCCGACACCACGGAACAGCACAGCTTTAGTGGTTTTAATAGAGGAAGTAGAATATACAGATGTTTTTAAGTAGGGGTACAGTCTTAAATGCTTGCAATAAAACAATTCAATTTCTTATTCCTTACTTCAATCCTTGACTGTATTTCACACGCAATTGCACTAAAGTTCAGTCGTTTACAGCACTTTGCCAAGATGGCCAGTCGAGCTTCGAGTTCTCTATTACACAAGACATGTCCAATATATACCCTAGTAAAGCTTTAGCCAGAAGCGCGTTGGCACTGCGTTACACTGCGTCGCCATAGCAGCTGAATCATTGGCCCCCACCATGATGCGTCTGACGCGTGAGGCTGCATCCGCGAAAATGAAAATTTCAATCAAGACCTAAACTTAACTCAACTCAACCTTTTGCAATATCCGAAGCATCAACACGATGAACCCGTTCTTCCTGCTCCAGGACCAGGAGCCACATCCTCCGGTGTACGGTTTCACGAAGAGAACCTTGGAAGCATCCATCCGCCCCCCGCCATGCAAATGCCCCGACTGCCAAGATGGCTTCTACCCAGAGAAGACACAGGAGAGCCCGGAGCACTCCTACTGCCAAAGAGTTTCCAACGCCGAAGCAGAGCGTCGCGCCTGCTCTACTGTAGACGATATTCAGCGCCGCAGAAGCCGACTTAGCGAAAAGATTCGAGTCTTTGGTGATGTCTTGCTGAGTCGGTGGCAGAAGAAGAGCCAAGCAAAACGAGCGACATTACTGAAGGAGGCAGCGCCCGACCTTGAGGCGCAACAGTGGCTTCTCCCGCGATACAACTACATGCGCGAGCGATTCTATATCCTTGCTAGGAAGCAATCTCGAAGACGCCAGCTCTTACTTCCCTGGCTCAACGTACACGTCCTCAAGACCAACCCTGCCGTGCTCTTTGCTCTACTCCACTACAGAACAGCCTACCCTCCGTATTCCTGGGCGGCCTTTGATAGCAATCAGCTCAAAGTCAGCTGGGCAGCTGGCTACTTCGATGTCGACTTTTCTGCCAAATGCGTTGTGATGCATGGAGATCAATATGGATCACTGGTGGATTGGGAAGCCAAAGCCGCGCATCGTGGTGATACTCTCGGGTATCCCAGAGCTATGCTGGTCCTTGAAGCGCAGGCCTACCTTTTCGAGGTTCTTTGCAAAATTGTCGACAAGATCCTTGAGGGAGTATCTCTGCAACCTCCACGAGCCGAGAAGTGGCACGACCTCGTCAGCCGCGAAGAATTCAAAGAGACAAACGCACTCGAGATCTGGTCTCCTTACACCAACCAAGCTTTTTCACGTCCCCCGATGTTCAACTGCGATTACCTCCTTACGCTAGCAAAGTCTCGTCTGGAGGAGACTGGCGATCACCTATGGTACCTGCAGTGTGACAGTGATTACATGCGACGACATGTCAAGATCTGGTTTGCAACTGAGGCCTTCAAGAAGGCGACAGAACAACAGAGAGCTGTGATGCTTACGCATCGAATTGTTCTCGAGATCGAAAGTCACTTTTTCTGGCGATGGATTGAAATGGAGTGCAACAACGTGGAGGCTGTTCGCAGGCGATTCCGCGACAATATTCATCCCGGTATGCCCTTACCCCCAAAGTACGACAAGGCTCTGGGTGCTCTTGAGCTTCTGCTCGTCAACCAGGTCAATTACAGGGCCGAACTACTTGGGGAACTACTGCCGCACATGCCAGGCATGCAGAAGCACTGGAATATCGACCGCAGCTACGCTTCTTCCAAGAGGATTGGCCTTTTGAAGCGCATTACGATTCCCAATACCCAAGAGGCACTTACAAACGACCCCCTCGACTGGTGTCTTGTTCAACTACAGGGAAAGCCCGACACTCCGTTAACTTTCGACCATGCCATGCTCTTCGCCATGCTCCGGGATCACTTGTCCAGTAACCCTTCGGAAGAGAAGAGGCTGGATGAGATAGCGTACCAGACCCTCTCTGACCTATCGACATGCCACGAAATGCTTATAGCCGTCCGTTTTCACAGGCCTCATACCACCTTGGGAACACTAGATGGAGTACTTGCCACAGAACATCGAGGGTTTTGGAAGATTTGTCGGCAACTTGCGATTAATGAAAAAGTCTTCAAAGGTATCGGAACAGCGTTCGTAGAAGACTTCTATCATGCGAAACTCCCAACAGGTTCAAAGGGCTCTGAGCGGATTTTGCACTTTAGAGCTCTTCGTACAGCGGTAGAGCAATTCTGGGGATCGGTCAGGGCATTTGTGAGAGAGGACTTGACAAAGAGCGATACTTCTTTCAGTCCAGGAGAGGCTGAGGATCTTCTTGGTGTGGTTTCAGCACACCTCAGCGAGGAGTATACCCAGGAGAAGCAGCAGGCCGAGGCTGAGATCCTCACTGCATTCAAGGTCGCAGACAAGGCCGAGCCAATCGATGGGACCTTCAACGCAAGTTCCGAGCCGAGTCAAACGTCTACCACCATAGCGCAAGGCCGGGAGAAGATTAAGACACGAGGAGAGTAGGGGTCCTCTGCCAGTGATGTTGTCACGGAGCCACGAGCTGAAGACCCAGGGGAGATGACCAAAGACGCCATCATCACATTGTCTGAAGATTTACTCGGGGTCATTCATCTCATGTTTCCCAGAAACGGGAAAGCTGCCAAGGATGTCAAGTGGGATCGATTCGTCAACATGATGAACGAGGCGGGATTCACGGCAAGGAATAACACTGGTTCAGCGGTTGCGTTCAAGCTGCGTGGGGCGGGAGGAAGAATTGTCTTTCACAAGCCGCATCCTGCTGACAAGCTTGATCCGACTCTCTTGAGGATCATGGGCAAGAGAATGGCGAAGTGGTTTGGTTGGAAGCGGGAGCTTTTCGCTCTGCAGGGCAAGGCGACCTCAGGTGTCTAGGGATAGGGTGTATTGTTAATCACGGAGCATGGTATCACGTAAAGGGAAGCGATGAATAATAATTTGTTAGAGTTTTGTAAATTCTGGTCCACATCTTCTACCTGATGCCATGTTATTGACATTGTTCTCTCCAAGTGGCATCACCGAGAAGCCCGATGGCATCTTCCATTGTCCACTCACAGACCTGACCATCACCCAACAGATTTCTCAGGAAAGGCCAAGACACCCCAAGGCATGTTCGTGCCTATGAAGAACAACCCCCGAGCTTTTTGGTATACTCTCTATTCGCAATAGGTGCCGCAATGTCCGCAATAGCGCCCAGGAATGACCCAGACATCTTTCTCGGCTGTAGAGCATGTCGGGCATCGAGTGCCGGGCATGGCGTTGTCGATCAGAGGTTGAAGTTGAGAATGCATTTTGAAGACTTTTCGGGTTTTTGTAGATTTGCAAGTGCGTGATGTAGTAGTGAATAGTGTTTCAAGTGTGTAGATGTTAAGATAGAGATGGGAATGATTGATGCGAGTTGAGCGGATCGAGCGAGGTTTATGTACTAGATGAGATGCTCGGTTTGGCAATTGTTCAGCACGAACATGTCTGTGTCAAAGTGTTGTTTGAGACAAAGGGTCACTGCCTCGCCGCCTATTCCCTTGATGAATCAGATACGTTCAACATTTGGTCAGTGATCAGTGCCTCAGAACACTACTGTCGATGCGACGACCGAGACAAACCTCTTCATGAATCAGATGCAATGGCCACAGTCGACGGTCAATTGCAGAATATGATATTTGAACAGTTGATCACCATGTCGCTGTTGTTGTGTATCTTGTCAGACAATGATTAAGCCACAGCCGGTACCGTTACCCGTGAGAAAGAGTCATTCATTTTCATCAAAGCCAACATCATCGCCATTGCGATACTCTTGGGCATGCAGGCACACTCTTGCCGATGTCCATGGCGATAAACATTATTATGGGTTGATGATACTGATTGATGGATTGCTGAATCTCTTTCTAAGAGCAGCTGGACTAATCTTGACGTGGGAGATGAAGGAACAGAAGCATGAGACACTTGGAATCTGAGTGGCCTGCATGACGTTATTTATATCTCTGGTGCACATTACTTTCGTCTATTTGCATTTATGTAACCACTAGGTTGGGCGGTTATATATAAGCTCTATTCTATAAACTGTCTAGTCTATCTATTTACCAAGTGAACTTCATCAAGTTCGGATTCAGAGCAATGGGGAGAAAAAAGTGACAGAATATGACAGTTGCAAGGGGAAAGATTGCGACGAGCTCATCAATCCTCCATAAGTAAGGGAAAGCATAGACACCGCAGATCATCAACGCTGTCACTGCCAGGCAAAATATGAAGACATACTTGAAGCCTCCAATGATGATACTGATCTCTTGGAAGAAATTGGTGTCTTCCACCTCCTTCGACGTAGCGCCCCAGCTGATATCAATTGACAGCATGTGACAGAGAATCGCCTTGCAGACATGCATCGATATACCGCCCAGGAAAACAAACATGAGAGCCACCCACTTGAAGCATGTCCAGAGCTCCTTGAGCAAGCTAACCTGCTGAGAGCGGTACCTGATCAGAGCGAGGGTGATGTTGCCCGCTATAGAGAAGACGACAACAAGAGCAACCCAGACACGCCAACTGCTCATGTAATAGTGATCCAACTCTCCGTTGAGCCATCCAATGAGGAAGTAGTTCAGCAGCGAGCCAATCCACGAATAGCCGATGGCGTAATATGTGCCGATATAAGACATGATGGTGATCTTAGACCCAAGCGGCATATTCGACATGATGAAGCGTTTGAACAACGGTGTAAAAATACCATGTCTCCACCAGTCTTTTATAGGCCAGAATAGAAGCTCGCTACAGCCATACGCATACTTTTCCCACCGGGCCAACTCGTCGTAAACAGTGAGTGAAACACCCTCTTTGAAGCCGTCGCCGCAATAGGCTGCCAGGCGAATATGATAACCCAGTGTCTGCAACCGCAAAGAAATATCAAAGTCTTCTGAGACGTGAGACTCGGACCAGAACTTCTCATATGGCGTTGTGGCGTTTGGATCCTTCTCGCCGTTAATTATACCACCGTCTTGGGAACCGACTTCTTGCAGTGCAGACCAACGAATAAATGCATTGTGCCCGACGAAGGGTGAGACATCGCCATTGGCGACGGCGTAGGTGATGGCTGTGTAGATGAGGTTTGTGAAGAAGGTGATGCCGCTTTCAAAGTAGCTTGTCGTGACGTTCATCACGCCAGATGTGAACTGGAGGATCGCAACTTGGGGTGAAGCTTCGAGTTCGCTGACAGCGTCGATCAGACAGTCTGTCGGGACGCGAGTGTCGGAGTCCACAAGGAGGAGATAGTCGCCGACTCTGATGTCACCGCCTACCCAGGCGCGGCCCAGCTCTTCGGAGAGGACCTCATCGAGGCATTTCTGATATGCTGCATCCTCGTCGACTTGTGTCCACTTCTCATGGCGGTCGATCTGCACCAGCTTGTCCTCAACCTTTAGGCTAATACCGAGTGCGTAGTTCATGTTTGAAGCCTTCTTGAACTTGCCGCGGCGAATGAATCGCTTTATTCCTTCGCCGTTTACGTTGTGCCCTGGTCGGGCAACCCAACCAATATTGTTCTCCTTGTAGAACATGCGTCGTTCCTCGGCTTCTTCTTCTGACACTAGCTGCATACCGTCATCGTTGATGAAGATGCTAGCTGTGCCACCGAAGGATTCATAATTGCGGATGGCGGCAGAGAGCGACTGTACTGTTGGACGAATTACACCCTCAAGGCCTTCTTTGTATACTGGACATTGAATAGTAACGTGAGGTAAGAGTACTTTAGTTCCATCAAGGCGTTTGGTTCGCTTTGCGGAATAAAACTTGGAGTTGACTTTTAGTTGCGTGACCGGTCCAATCATCTGAAAGATGGTGACGACAATAGCTTGGCAGAAGAACTAGTACCAAGTCAGTATACTGGAGTTTCTAGTAGTTGCGGGGTGTTCGTACCAAGCTCAAGATAATTTGAGGAGGAGCCGTTACCAGGAGAAACAAACGATACCAGTGTCCCTCACTCGCAATCTCCAGTGCCATCGTGCTACAGCCAAGTGCAATGAGGCATAAACATATGGCAACGGTCAACCCGACGATGACGGCGTTGAGGAGCGGTGTTGGGCGCGGGGCATCAGAAGCGAATTCTAGATCGACGTCTGCTACTACGGTCTCTTGCGATACTGCGTAGACATTGGTTTGCTGTACCTTTTCTGCGATGCTTGGGGCATGTGATGGTGCAACGGAATGTGAGGGTGTGTTGAGTATAGTCGTCAGTAGCTCTATGCTCCCACGAAGCAGGACGTTCACCCTAGTCATGAGATGGTCCTTCAGTGCAGGAGCCCCGACACGCCGCCGGCGTTTCAGAACGGCCCATTCCAGTTCTGAGAAGAATTCGTCCTCGATGGCATTCCGCTTCTCGAAGGTACAGTCTTGGCCGCGTTCATCGCTTGAGAGACTTCTGATAGCGAACCAGGGATGGCCGAGATGACGTTCCTTGTTACGCATAGCTCTCAAAACCTGGATCAATCAGTCTCCGCGATATGCGTATGTTCGAATGGACGTGAGCTTACAAATCTTCTCTCATCTGAGGGTACAAGGTCGCACTTTGTTACGACTGCGACTATGCGATTGCCTGTCACGTCAGCCGCTCGCGCAAGCCTCGGACCTTCTTGAGTGCTCATATCACTCGTTGCGTCAACAACAGATCTAACCTTTGTTAGTATTCTACTGAGGATAGTAAGAGTCAAGACTGACAGGATGATAGTGTTGGGTTGCTTGACGAGATCCATGATGAGAGACCTTGTTATCTCCTGCGTGTCATCAACTGCCGGGCCTGTAGATGTGAGATTTTATGCCGAATGTGTCCCAAGGCGACGCCACTCACTGGATGACAGACCAGGTGTATCGACGATTTCCATGTTGAAAAAGTCGAGGCCCGAAATCTCAATGACAAGTACATTGTCAGATACTTGTTGCTCTTCTTGTTCCTTTTCGTCCGAGAACGCCGTTGCGATCTGCATGTGATTCGTTGCCTGTATTGTTGTCCTCCCATTAGCCTAGTGTGTCAGCACAACGAGGGAAAAAAGGCTATACGAACCTGATTCAGAATTTGAGGAAGGTTAACAGCCGCAAGATCTCCCTCATAGTTCACCTCGAAACTGTGCAAGTGGTCTGAAAGTTCCTCACTCTGTCCATCCACTTTCCCTGGCTTTATCCGTGCCCTGAGCGTCGTCCCCGTCCGGCGGCTGTGCGTAAAGCAGGCATGGATGGGGAATTTTGTTGACGAGAGACGAGATCCATGGAGAGATAAACCAGAGAGAGCTTCGAATAAAGATGTCTTTCCAGAGGCTTTGTCTCCAATGATGGCTACCTAAGTTTATACTGTTAGTCTTCATCCTCGAAGTACCAGGTATGTGAGTGCTTACTACCGGGACGGGTGTTGAGGCTCCGAGTGACAGGCCAGTGACATGGCGGATCGACCCATTAGTTACAGCCCCTGACATGCTGACTGATCTTCTACTGGTTCCAGAATCCATCATGTCTATCATTTCTCTCTTTGATCATCCCTGGCGCCAAAAGAGTGCATCACTCTTTGTTATGTACCAACGGCCGTCGGCAACGGGAGATCGTCGGACACCGTGCTGCATGGCAAATGCTTGTATCCTGCGGTGATACGCATACCCCCGTTGCCCAATTCGCCGACGACGGAAGAACCTTTGTCAGTTCTCACATACCGAAACGAGCAGGACTAGAGAGCTTGTGATTGGTAGGGTCGTAGTACGCGAGTCGTGCAGGCGGGCGTATTTGTGCCGTTGGTAGTCGCTGCATTCCACGGCAGATACAAAGTGGCTGAAACCGGAAAGTGTGTTGTGGATCAATTGAGACATCCTTTTCACGAACAGTGATGTGACATCATGGCCTGATGATTTTAATGGGATGGTGCCCTTTGTGATCGGGAGTTAGTTACATTCTTGGACATTGACCCGGAGCAAAGACGGCACAACAAAGCTAATTAGTTGCGCATTGTTTGCCATTGTCTAGGTCCAGAGACAGACCTTTATTCAAGTCTTGTATTGGTGGCTGAGAGGTTAAAATCACTACACAGAAACTAACATCACAAGAAGTATAGAGCGTGTCGAAGAAGCTGGCAGGTAATCTAGAGGCTTTGGTATCCAATTCTATAGTCTAGTATACAAAGCAAAAAGTGGCAAGAGTAGCCCAAGATAAGATAGACATGGCCGAATCACAACACCCAACGACTCACTATCCTCCGTGACCAACGACGGAACAACATACGTAGGGGTAGACGGCTTGGCAGCGGTCACATTAGGCTTGACAACATTGTCGCCCGGTATAACACCCGTCGCATCACCCCCAAGGTACCAACTTCCTATATCAGTCAACTGCCCAAACGAATTAAGCATCGACACGTTATACCCAACATTCGAGGTAAATGAGCGAAAAGACCCAAAGTACGAATAATGAGTTATGTTCCTAAACCACCACGTTAATCATCGTACTCACCAGGGATGAATGTGACTTACTTGTTTCCATCGAGATACTTCACCGACGTCTGGAAATAATCCTGCGTCGCAGCCAAAGACGAAAAGTCCAGCGCAAACTCAGTAACCCAGATCTTCTTCCCCGGAAACACATCCAACACACCAGCTATATGGCTCGCCATACCATCAAAGCTTCCATACCAATGTATAGGAATAAAGTCAAACGTGCAGTTGCCCTTACAAGCTTCTACAAAGTCCGCAAGCCATGTGAACCCCGACGGCGCACCCGTAACCGCAGGCGCGCCGAGCGAAACACCTAGTTTCCTCAGCGGCTCAAGCTGTTTGATCCAGTACTTCGCTGCGTCTTTGGGCTTCATGTCACTGCCGCCGTTGGCCATTGAGTTGTCAGGCTCGTTGAAGCCCATCACGTAGGTGATGTTTGCCCCGCCGATGATTTGCGCCGTGACGTTTTCGAGAAAGGAAGTGTCATCGAAGCCGTCAGGGGCACCCCAGAGCATAGGGACGAATTGGAGGGATGTGTTGTTCTCGTAGACGGAGTTGGGGTGCGGTTTGTAGTTGTAGTACCATGATAGGTCTGAGTGCTTTTGAACCCAGACTTTATCGTCCTGGGGGAAGTCGGAGTTTGGGATGTAGATGAGGCCTCGTTTTGAGGAGGGATAGAAGTTTTTCGAGATGGCGATGCACGAGGTTGTGAAGAGGGCCAGGGCCAGGAAAGAAGATTGTATCAGCATCATCTTGAGGTGAAGATCAGCGAGGGACGATGTTTGGGAAACGGATGGAGTAAGATCTACTTCGCATGGCGTTCAAAGGGTAGGGAGAGACTGTCGCAGAAAGCCAGGTCGTTTAGGTTCGTTTAGGTTGCCATGTTCCAACTGCCGACAAGTCTTTGTCTGTACAGCATGATCCTACGTGTAAGTTCAGGTCGTTGCCGTTTGCGGCACAAAATGTGATATTTTGAGACCAACATCTGTTTACTGAGAATAATCCGAATCCTCGCTCTCGCAGTCCTGACTCGCGCACTCACAACAAACTACAGCATGGGCGGAAAAGTCGGGCCGCTCAAATTCTCCTCGGCCATAAAAAGGCGGGTCATCGTGTAATGTGATTGGTCATTTGCGCAATAGCGTGCTCTAGAGTTATTGAATTTCTTGACTTGCATGCCATCTCGTACCTTGCATTGTGAGAACTGATTATCGATACCGATATTTATTGCCGATCTTGGAGATGGGATGTTTTTCTCGTCGGATCATGAAGACTTTTGGTGCTGGAATGTGATTTCTCCCCTGCCAGAGAAGTGATTCGGCTCAGTCGGCCGAAAGGACTAATTGTCCGTTTTTAGGCTGTTTGCTTGAGTCACGGGGGCTTGGTGACATGTCGGTGGTCTGTGTTCAACTGTATCTCGTTTGTGGCGCTCACTACGGGGATTTTTGGTAGGTCGCTACCCCGCGATGAATTTGATCGGCATTTTATGCTCATTGTTTTGACACGATGAGGCCTGGGAATGGATTCTGAAGATCGTAGTTTGCTCTTCTTGTAAACCGATTAATCAAATTGTTGCAATAAAGTCAAGTTCCAATCTTGACCGTTGTAACATCAGTGGAATTCTCACCTCCCAATACGTAAGTTATGTCCGCTATCCCCACGAGTCAGACAGTGGGGGTTTACTCCCGCGGGTATCCGGTGAAGTAGCTTGCGAAAGTACGGAAGAGGCGTTATCAGGAAGAAGTTGCCGTAGTGGACACGGCCAGATAAACGGTAGCCTTAAGCGAAGCAGGGTTTTTAATTGGCATCATACCCCTCTAGGACAAGCGTTTACCTCGCCAAGTTTTTGACGTATGCACTCTATTCCTCCAGATCCGCTTCAATACTACCTCGCTTCGCAGTGCCAAGGTATCGTGACCAGATAATCGAGGAGACCCACAGACTAGCACGTTAATCTCAGTATACGGAGGTTCGCACTCATGGACTTTTGGACGGAAGCGAGTTTTGGGGGTTTGTTGGTTGGTTCTTGTCAAAAGTGCCTGTCGGTCTGTCTACGGCGACCGAAGTTTTTTGAGAATCAAGGAATGTCGTAAGTTTCAAGCAAGGGGGTGTGTCCTTGAGTCTGAATACAGATGCGATCCAGTCGGGCGTGTGAGCCTTGGATGTTGTTGATGAAAGCCGGTACTGTAGAAGTCTGCTAATTTTGATGGGTTCTGCTACATATCCTTGATTCTTATATGCCTGGCAATAACCATGCTGCCCATAATGCCAAGCACATCCTGCACATCTAGCGCCCTGCCTTGCCATTCCTGTCTCGGGTAATAAACCGAATATTGCAAGTCTCTGCCACAATGTCGAGTACTGCAATTAGATCCTCTGGATCATATCTCGCCTCTAACAGCCATGCCAACTCCACGGAGGACTTGGTCAGACCGAGCCTTGCAGCCCAAAGTTCAACTGAGTCTTCACTCAAGAAGAGATTCCCTCAGCGTCCCTACTTCCATTCCCGCCGAGTCAAAAAGGGCACTGTCGAGAGACCATACCTCGCGGTGAAGGATCCTCGAGGCATTTGGATCACAATTATCCCAGCTTTCGGCATCGCTGTCGGACTGTTAGCCATAGCACTTCTAACATGGAGTGGCTATCGATCCGTGGATAAGCATCAGTACTGCACGGTCTTTACGGATGACTTTTCCAATGGCTTCAACTCGACAATATGGAACAAGCAGGTTGAGGTCGGAGGATACGGGTATGTTGAAACTCCCGGCCTGGCGATGGTGACAAGTACTAATAAACATATCCAATTCTAGAAACGGCGAGTTTGCGCTGACAACGGACACGGATGAAAACGTCTTCGTCCGCGACGGTCAACTCATCATCAAACCCACCCTCCAAACCGACACATACCTCTCCGAAACAACAAAGATAAACCTCACCGCCCAAGGAACCTGCTCCGCCACAACAACCCAAGACTGCGTCCAAGTCGCAAACCTCACCGCAGGCGAAATCGTCGCGCCCGTCAAATCCGGAAGAATCACAACCAAGAACTTTGGCGTCATCCGCTACGGCCGCGTTGAGATCGTGGCTAAGCTTGCAGCCGGAGATTGGCTCCTCTCTCAGCTCATGATGTTCCCGGCAAAGGACTACTACGGCGCGTGGCCTGCGTCAGGCGAGATTGATATCGGGATGGTGAGGGGGAATAATTATACTTATGATAATGGACGCGGGAATCAGCAGGTCTCGACGCAGCTGCACTGGGGGCTGGATACCAGCACTGATCGGTGGCAGAGTACTTCGGGCACGAGGAAATCGCTACGCACGACATTCCATAAAGACTTTCACACATTTGGATTGGAGTGGTCAGACAAGTACCTCTTCACCTGGCTTGATCACCGCATCGCACAGGTCACGTATGTCAAGTTCAATCACCCTTTCTACCAGCACGGTGGCTTCCACCAAGCCCTTCTCAACGGGTCCCAGATCTCAAATCCATGGACTGGACCGGGCACCAGCAATGCGACACCTTTTGATCGGCCGTTCTACCTGATCATCGCGTTGGCTGTTGGGGGCACGTCGGGCTGGTTCCCTGACGATGTGCATGGTAAGCCGTGGGTGAACGATGCGAATTCCCCGAGGACGGATTTCTGGAAAGCCAAGGATAAATGGTATCCGACGTGGGAGAAGCATGATGGTGGCGAGATGGTGATTAAGAGGGTGTCTATGTGGCAGCAGTGTGATCGCGCTGCTACTGATTTATCGCATTTCGCATCAAGTTAGATTAGGATGATCAATAAGTTGATTCCTAGAGGCAGAGTTTCCATTACTCAATTGATCAATGTGCGCGTACAGCGTTTGGCTGGTCCTTTGTAGGGTTACTTACTGTACAATCGATGCCGCAATTTCGCGTAAGGAGTCGAGGCTCAAGGAATATTATCATCAGCTATGGGGTACTTCTTCGCACGGACAAGGTTGTAGCAGCTCCTTGACCTGATCCAAGCGACCTATTCATAATGCCCTGATTCCGTTGGCTATCCTGAAGATTGACAGGGGATCCACTTCGTTTATCTCATCGGCCTTTGGCTCTGCCACTGTCGAACCCAAGCGCCAGAACGCTCATTCCATTGAGGACCCCATCAACATAAACTGCATTTCGGGTTATGTTCTGAACTTTTCTCCTTTGCTATTCTCTTTCATCCCTACAACTTCACCTGTATTTCTTGTTTTTCTTTAAACTTTCAGAAAACCACAAGCAGCCCATTTAACCAACCTCAGCTATCATCGACTTACAAATTGCGTCCTTTACCAAGAACGTCGATGGCTTTCATCTGTAACCCGGAATCGTTGATGCGCCACGTGAAAATACTAGATCTTGACCCTAAGGGACGAAAAGGTTTAGGTAAACTATCCTAAGCTTAGGGTGCCCTTTGATGAATTTAGTCCAACACCTCATCCTAAGTTTAGACGATCTCTTCGTCCGAGACATCTGGCCGAGCCAGTCATTTGACACCACAGGGCAATTATCATTGATTCCAGGGCACTTCTTTGCCTACAGTGGCGCCCCTGTGACTTCCGGCTTCGTTACTACACGCTTTCGCTCGTCTGACTTGAGAGTTAGACCGCCATCTACACCGGGAACCGCAAGGCTTATCTGCTGTTGTTCAGCACAGAAGTCGAGCTTCACCACCGCCTCTGCTTCTATTCTCTCCATTACCCACCTCCATAAAAGCGGCAGCGCTTGGAGCACGCACAAGCTGCTTATATGCCACGCCATTGCTTCGAACAAGCGGGGTAGTGTGCTTCCTGGATTCAAAGAGCCTTTCAACCCTGCCGCCAGGCTCAGCAATGAGGCCCGTACCCAAATTAAGAAGTTTCTCAACGGAACTGAGGAGGAAGATCACGCTATTATCAAGCACTGTTGAGTTTCACTACCGTCTCTGTTTCCTTCCTCTTCATTGCCAACCTTAACAAAAGCGCCAGCAGTTGGAGCACGCATCAGCTCATGATATGTTACGCCAAAACGGGGAAGTCTGCTCCCTGAATTTGAGAACAAGGCCTTCAGCTTCGACCCCTATCTGACCTCAAAAGCTCTCAGCCAGATTGGAGAGTTTATCAAAGGCACTGAGAAGGAAGACCCATATATCAGCAAGCACTACCTTGTAAGCAAGTACGGCACCAACCTCAGAGAGATTTGGGTTGCCTTGACTACCGTCACTGCATATAAGCATAAAGCAGCCAATGCTGCCAACACCACAACAGCAACCGACCCGGCCACCCCACCACACAAGAGGCCGAGAAGAAGTGGTCCAGGTGCTCCAGCGCCTAAAAATGCCTTTTCAGATTCCGAAGATTCGAGCATAAGCCTTTCAAGCCACTATGACAGCGAGTTCATGGCGCAAGTGGCAGTGAAAGACCTCCCCTCCGAAGATAGTGTGGTGCTGCTTATCACGCGGGCCTTGAACCTGATTAGCTACTGCACTCAGCCCTTTGAAGCTCAGCCGGTAGTCGACTTCCATACTGAGAGGCAGAAAATGAGCCTTCGATTTCTCGGTGTACAGGGGGTGCCATTATTGCCATTGACGACGGCGGTCTGACTCTGGCCCAAGCCGCCAAGGTAGCCAAGCTAGCGAGTTCATGGAACAAGTGGCATATTTCTAACAGATCCCTGTCTAACGATGACTTCCAAGCCTCTGGCAGTAACTGGGGCCGTTGCCAGCTGTTAGCCTGTCGGGTCATCGTCTCGCCCGATAGCATATAACATACTTGCCGCATGCGCAAGACGCAAGTAGCGTGTTGAAGGCTTCGACATTCACGAATTTGATGACTTCCTTGACGGGCCTGACCCGGCCTTGATATATCCTCGCACTTAGTTCCTGATTTCTGAATATGGCTTTCCTATCGGTGAGTACAGCAGCTTCTCATTCCATGGCTTACCAAGTATCGGGGCCAGAGGAAAGTTAGTTCCGCTCCACCAGGCCCCCGCCGGATTTATCACGCGGATCCTCTACGTGGTTGACTGCCGCCCATAGGGTTAAGCTTTAGGCTACCAACACTGGTAATGAATGAGAAGACGATATTTTTTTTCCCTATAAGCTTCCACCAGAAGCTTTGACGATGGCTAGTAAATCTTATTACAAGCCCTATGGAAGATACCAAGATGTGTATGACGCCCGATCCTCAGTCGTGATTGCCAAACAAAAAATATCATCGTCAACAACATATATTCATTTCGCTTTCATTAATGCGCGCGCGCGATGGACCAACAGACTCCGATAGCAAAGTCTCTACATAGACTGTGCGTCGAAAGTCCACGCTTCCTTGTTCTCCCCCCTTTTCTTTTTGGACCGCACAGCACCTTGTCTCCCATGGACGTGAATGGAGCCTTGTTAGCTACCGGAACTTAATCTAGAACAAAGCTTGATAGGCAATACACCAAGTTCATTTGCATGTTCCCTTGCTCAAGGGGCCATTGCAACACTGGGAAGCTCAGTTAGTCGTTCCAGTGAGTTGTTTGGCCTTCTACTGTATATCAACCGTATCATTTAGTGTGCGAGGGGCGAGAAAGCTCGAGGCCCAGATCCGTAGCCTGTTTAATTCCCCCCGTTGCGTAAACTCTCAGGCCCTTCACGGTAGCGAATTATTTACGTGACGACGCGTGAAGTTCGTGCATGGCATGGTTCATGTCTGCAAAGTCGCTCATCTATCTCGGTCCTGCTACCGTTGATAGATTTAGAGGATATTTCATACATACGGCTCATGATCCCAATCCTCCATCGCCTTTGAATAGCAGATCCATACTGCATCCTGGTGCATTTGTGCCTTGAGCCACATATCTCGCAGGCTTACGCCCTCCAACCGCGCAGCATAGAACCACGCGTTAAGCGAGTAGACAGCTACCCTAAGTCGACCTTGGTACTTTTCGCCGCTACTGCAGACGGTCTCTTCAGTAGAGTTATCCCAATCTGCATCGTATGCCCAAACCCAATACGGATCAAGCTCCTCATTTCGAAATTCGAGAATCTATTCATTGGGGATCACAATGAACGTGTTTTGCAGAATCCCCGGGGATGACAGAGACTGTCTATATTTTGGAAGTGTCTACTAGATTATCAGCGTCCATCTAAAATATCATTTAGGCAACGTAACTTGCCGTCGGAAGCCATCATCCTCATCCAAGTCACCCTCGGAAGTTACAGGGGCCCACACTTCAGTTTAGAGGGTCATCAGGCCATCCCGTTTTCCCTGGCAATAAATACCGAAGTAGGTTACTTCTCTCACATCCCTGGCTAAGGATGGCCCCGGGCTGTTATTGACCATATCCAATAGTGAGCTCCACCTACGACGGCATCGCTGTTCCACCTCTTTTGTTTTGTAGTAGACAAATCCCCAGGGCTGCTGAGCCTGAAGAATCTCCTGTATCCAAGCTGGCGGTGCATGGGACGCTCGCTTCCATATGGCACGAACTGTTTTCTCGAAATCCTCGAGAGGCTGTGCTTTTTCCTCATCCGAAAGTTGATCAAGCTCTGAGAACAACTATTGTCCCCATCGATATAGTACAAGTCACAGTAGACTAGCTTCCACGCATCAATTGGCATGGCGAAGTGATAAGCCCGATCAAAGTTGGCAATTGCTTCAAACAAACCCTCTCAATCATATGTATGTGCGTCCATGATGCGTTTTACCATTTTGGATTCATCAACCGCATGAGAGGAAATGTGGACCATGATTCGATTCTTGATATGCCTCAACTTTCATGGCCAGATATTCATTGTCAAGGGAAGGCAGATAAGTTGAAGGCGTTGAAAACGGAAGATTGGGCTACTCCGCCTCCTCATGAGGGCTTGGCCGAAGAAGATGCCTTTCGCAAGTGAGTGGGGTAGAGCAGTTAGACGATGTGATACTAAGTTATTTCACAGACATTTCCGTGAGCACAGGAAATCTCTCTTGTCTCATGGCATCCTACAGAATACATTCATTGTCATTCCAATTGAGCTAATTCCCGATGATCTTGACGATGAGGACTTGGATTCCTGCTGGGTCTGGGCATGTGATGCAGATTGGGATAGCACTTCAGAGGAAACCATATGCAACGGCGAGAAATACCAAGGCCGCGTTAGGGTACCTATTGTTGCACTAGAAGGTTAGTTTTATGCCGCGCGTTGGGAGGGCGGGGGTATAGGTCTTCGAGATATGTGGCTCAAAGCGCAGAGACACCAGGATAAGTTTTGGATCTGCGACTCCAAGGAAATGGAGGGTGTGAGTCTTCGAGACATGTGGCTCAAGGCGCAGAAGCACCCAGAAAAGTTGTGGATCTGTTATATCAAAACCCTAGAGGAATGGGATCATGAGCCATACGTTTAGCTTCGAGCTCGGGAGGACCGTATCTTGATCATGCTTGAGCCATTACTTGGGCAGTGAGCTGGGTATAGCTAAGCACTTGCAGATTCTGGCCCGGTACAATGATTCAAAACACTGTAAGGCTACTTACATGACTCGGGAAAGCTATTTCTATAATACTTCTTTTTGAAAAAAGCAATTGAACCAGGTTGAGAAATACTGTAGGCGATGTGGGTAATTTCTTCACTTGCTTGGTCGGCATTCCATTGGTGCAGTCATAATAGAAAGACGGGAGTAGTTACAACGAATACGCAAACAAACACAGGTCCTTTATTCTGTCCACTGATGGAACTTAAATTCATTGCTGATCGACGATTGAAGAATTGTTCTGAAAAATACCATGCAATTAATCGACTTACGAGCCATAACGTTGTCAATCACGTGATCGGTCACGCGCTTGACGTGCGGAGCTGTAACCTTGAAAACTCGGATGAATTCTA
Organism: Fusarium sp. NRRL 29148; assembly: GCA_013759095.1. NCBI lineage: Eukaryota > Fungi > Ascomycota > Sordariomycetes > Hypocreales > Nectriaceae > Fusarium > Fusarium sp. NRRL 29148. Next base: position 81,605 of record JABSTL010000033.1, read on the forward strand.
CTAGCTGTCGCTCTTCAAACTTTCTTGACTACTTGCACTAAAGTAACATCGGCGAGCAGCCATGGTAAAAGCTGTTCCATGACCATGGGTTCGGAGTGAAGCTAATTTTAGTTGATAGGAGGTTCAACCATTTAACCAGGAAGCCTTTGATGTAGCCGCGACAGAAGAGAGCACTGATGAGATCAAGGGCACTGGTCAAACCATCCACTGGACGAATTGTGATCGTGCATTCCAAAAGAAATGTCAAGGCGGAGTTTGGCTGGGCATGCCTAAGGAGGGAGGTTGGGTAAAGGTCGACCCGGGCTTTTCTGTTTATTTTATCCGGGGTGCGAAGGGCGAGGTCAGAACGGCGGATGGTACATAAGCTCTGTCTTATTGACGTAATCCGGTAATCGACCCCAAGACCAACCCTATACCTACCCCATGACGCGCTCACTTGGAGACCTCGCAATAACTCTATGGATGATGGCCACTTGCGCCTTCGCGCAGATCAATTGAGACAGGTTTCAGACGCGACATGTCGGCTGGGTTGAGAGCCTTACGGCTGCCAATCCGAGAGGGTTGAATGTAGTTACTATAAGCTTTATGCACTATATGCAGTCCGATTCATAAAACGGTTTAGCTTCAGGAACAGTGATCAGGATGGCATCCAAATCGGTTGCGACTAGTGCTGATCATGAATGGCGTGAAGCTAAGTTTTGCCACAAACGTCTCCGAACTGCGGAGCGTCAAACCTGGAATCAACCGAAGATGGAATTATCAAAAAACGGGTCAGCATTCTGTTCACCATCAATATCAATGGATACATCACTAGTGACAAGATAAAGACAATGATGGTGGAATAGCGTTGAATTAGATGGAACTGGAAATTGCCTCAATCGAGATCGAGCGCTACAAAATCGAGGTGCGAGTTCTGCCAAGAAATCAAGATGGGAAATGGTTGGTCAATTGCCAAGCGCTAAGCCAATCCTGGTGCTTCAGAGGATGACTCTCTCTGAGTCCAATAAAGAGCCCTGTAACTCATCGCTCTGTTGGGTGTCAGTTGCTCCTCGTTCACCGAAAATGACATGACCGACTGCACAACAATTGAGATCAGTTGTCAACGCTACCAACCTGGATGTAGATCCTCACGAGACATCACAGACAGTTTGAGCGGTTTCGCCAAGCTGAGCTTTCAACTGACGAAAAGACAGGTAAGCCCTTATGCTGTAAGTCCCTCGTCGAAGGAAACTCGCCATGATCAGGCATCCACGTCTACAAAGCTCACTCAGACTGGAAGTGACCACGGAGTAGATAGCAATTACAATACGTCGATAAAGCTCAGTCAACAAACAAGCTCCCATGTAGACTCGTATTGTGATCGAGTCCCTTGTCCAGCTGAAAGTCGGGAACAAGCGACCTCGCTCAACAGCGACAGTGCATCAAGAGTGGAAGAAGTTCCTGAGTGACGGACAGGGACTCATAAATAGCTTTTACATGCCCATCCGGGCCATATGTCAAGAAGACAGCTTGTGTCATGACCATCAATATCTGTAGATTCAGTGCTTTGTATCAGCAGCGTGATCTATCCAGGAGCGTTGTAATGGGACCTTTTCAGCCATGATTTTTGGTTGAAATGAATGGAGTAGATAAGGATTGATCTTTCAGGGCCTGTCTCTATTGGATAAGGGACGCCCAATCCACGCCAGGGTATCGAACCTCTATTGAGTCTTAAGCTCCCTGCTCCCGCTTGAAGCACTATCAAATATGTTTGGGAAGCAAAGTGGAAATAACAAAGACTTCCCCTTTCATAATAACCTCGCGGTCGACTTCTACTTTGTGAACCGGTATCATATAGTCGCTTCATGTAGATGGACCCCCAGATGATGCGTTGAGAAGCATACAAATTTATTGCTGGGAGATGGGAGACTGAATCTGTTACGGAACAGAAAGCATTCCGGGAAGCTTTACGCAGCGACTCGGTCCAGAAGGAATCGTAGTGCAAATGAAACAACGGTGGGGGTCCGGCACCTCAAGGACATGGCGTAGACTTTGTTGACAGGAAGCGCTGCTCGTAAACCAGGCGGTGGATGATCCCCTGAGGGCTTCTCGCCGTTTCTTCCTACACTTCCCAGGTATTGGTATTGGTACTGGGGCACTTCGCTTGCAGTGAGAGAATTGAAGGGAGGGTGAGCGGAAGGGAGAGGTATCGGGAAAGAGGATGACACGTTCGTGGTATTGTGAGGTCGGTTGGAGGTCTGGATGCGTTTCGGTGGGAGGTACTGCTTGATGATCATGGTCAGTCATTCGCAGTTGTCAGAAGGAAAAGGAAGACGGCTGGCCCTCGTACAGGTTACAGTGAAAACTTTGACGCTTTGTTCACCATTGGGTGTTTGTTCTACGGCTTCTCAACGATGAGAGGGCCGGCTTGTTCATTCTTGACATCATGGTGTTCCACCTCTAGCGACAGACAACAAGCGGTTTTCGAGTACATCACAAAACAATAGCTGAACAAAACGTAGTGAAGCCCTGGGCTTCTTGGTTGATACCTCTGGTGCTTTGTCGAAGTGACACAGCCATCTCCGACTGACGAGTATATTTGGAGGCCCGAGACTTCGCCGGAGAGTGCATCAGCCTCGTTTGAAACCTCTCTCGTGCACACCAGAACCTCTGTGAAGAGGACCGCCCGGGTAGTCTTGGTGGCTTCAGTACTCAACTTTAGGGGAAGGGCTAACTGAAGCTGTTCCCAGGTCCTGACAGTGTCAAAGCTCGCTGAACAATCCAATCTGACCCTGACAGTGTCAGCCAGAATGTCAAATACTCAGGTCCGACAACCTTCAACCAAACTTCCACATTTTCTCTTCTCCCAACATTCACACTCAAACCCTCTATCCTTCGTATCATCCGCAAAACAGAATCCAACTCTATACCCCTGTCACAAAAAGTGAAAATTTCAACACTGCGATCATGTCCGTGGAACTACCAGTTGATCGCCTTGAGCTTGTCGCCCTTCGAGAGAAGGTAGCGATCATGTCTGAAGAGAACAAGTACCTGAACGATCAAAACGACGAGCTTGTTGAGAGCAATGGTCACCTCGCCATCGATAATGAGGATTTGAAAAAGAAGCTCGCTTTGGCTGAGGAACGCCAGCAGAAGTACCTTGACTTCTGGCGCAGCGCCGAGGAAGAGCTGACTAGACAGCTGGAGCTCAACGATGAGCTCAAGAAACAGCTTGAGGCCGCTAAGGCGGAGGAATTAAAGCATGAGAAGGCTTAAATCAGAGCCAACGATGCTCCCTGCTACCGTAAGTCATTACTTGATTGGCTAGACGTTGAAGACTTGTCTGCTAACATTTTCCCAAGCCACCCAAATGGTCGCCAAATCCGAGCAATGGTTGAATAAGCGTCATCACCGCCAGACCGACGAGGACCTTGGGGGGACCGAAGTTATTTTTCCGGTTGCATGGGCGGAGTACCAGGGCAAGACAAAGATGGATGGCAAGGTGGAATTTTCTACACACAGTCTATTAATTTCATGTGGTTTCCTGTCAGCGTTGAAGCCAGAAGAACGTTTCGAGTAAAATTGTGAAGTGCTGTTCGTAGTTGTAACCTCTTTGAATGCACAAGCACCACAGCACATGACCATCGTGGGCATTCTGCGTCTTGTAATAAATTACTTTTCAATGTTATCAGCGCCACACTCAAACGTCGCACTAAAGTAGATGATGATGATTCCGCGTTGAGGGATTCGAGGTCAAGGGTGTCGCGTGGCAGAGCTTGCGTTCCAGATCTGATGGCATTTTCGTTTCCCTCCACAACAACAACAACGCTTTCATCCCTCCTTCAGTGCAGAATTTCTACCATTTCAGGTTTTCGCCGCGATATTCCTAGTACATACCCACGAGAAACTTTCATCTCTATGCGTAGCCAACTCTTTCGCACCGCCTGCCGATCTAAAGGACCGCCTTCTTGACCCCAAGTTTCCCGACAAAAGCCTCGATCCCGAACGCTCCCCTCTGCGGATAGTCTCACCCGCCGTCTCGCCCATCACGGCGATGAAGCTTAGTGGGTAAAGCACCTTCTCTCGCCGAGCGATTCACACGACGCGTCTGAGGACATCTAGGCAGCAGGGAGAGAGGATACTGAAGCGCAGGGCGGAGTTGGCACAGTCAATAGCAACGAGGTAAGGCGCGCGATTCACGCAGAACCTTTCGTCTCTTGATGCCGCTGCTCAAGCGAAGAGCAAGTCCAGCATTGCGAGCTGTGATAGATCCAGGGACATCGACGAGGCGGAGGACATGGAAGAAACAGCTGAGAGCAATGCGCTCGACTTCAGAGAGTGGTTCCAGTGACTTGACCTACCTTAGTACACACTCTCAAAGCGCCATCCGCCGTTGATGTCAACAGACAGTGCTTATCAAGATCTTCAAACACTTTATCACGAACACGAGCCGAAACATCGAATTCCTTTGAAGCGAACCGAATCGAAACGAGTGGAGATACGACACCCGAGCTCTGCACCGAGAAGCAAGATGAAAGCTCTAGGCTGAGGAGGTCACTTCTCTTGGGACCCTGAGCAAAGTCAGCGCGGAAGCGGACTTGATTGAGCTGGGTACGGGGGTGCTCGCGCGATGTCTCTTTTCGAGCACAGGGAGAACGCCACGACCTGACAATTCCCTATTTCCCACTATTATCCTGCGCGAGCTGGTCATTGTCACGAGTCCTGGAATACCCATCCCGTATCCCAATGAGTATTGACACTACTCAGCACATTCCGCTTCCGCACTCATCCAGTCCACTTGATCTCCATCTGCACTCGCTTCTCGGAGTATCCATGCGCAAGGTCGATCACGCTCATCCTCTTCTTGCATGCTTCTGAGGAGCCATTCCATCACCAGAGTCAAGGCTGCATCTACAGAGTCACAGAGTGCTTCGTGACCTTGGGCGGTTTAGGATGCGATCCCTCTTTTACTGCTTTCGGCTAAATGCATCGTCCTACTTTTCTCAACTGAACTGACGACGGCTCGATTTAAACATCATTTCACGTATCCGAAAGCGCCATCTGCTTCCATCCAAACGCACAAACACACCGCCATCACGACATCGCCGACCGATTCGTATTCGTCCTATCAAGCAAAGTCTTATACCACCTCTGATTCCCAATAAGACTCTTCATCTCCTGCCCCGTCGCATAAGCCGCCGCCGTCTTGCCATTCGCACACTTGGCCCTCGGATTCGCCCCGTTCTCCAACAACACCTTGACCAGCGCCACATTACCCCTCAACGTCGCAAACGCCAGTTCTGTCTTACCCGCAGTGTCCAGCAAGTCAGCGTTGACGCCGTGTCTCATCAGTAGAGCTACTATCTCGTGGTTGTCCTGTCTGCAGGCGATGTGCAGTGGGGTTCGGCGCTTGGAATCTCGTTCGTCGGGGTCGGCGCCGTGTTGGAGGAGGAGGTCGGTTATAGCGAGGTTTTGGTTTGAGACTGCTGCGCAGAGGGCTGGTTCGCCGCCAGTAGATTGGAGTGCTTTGTTTTGCAGGAGGAGTTCCACAAGGTCAAGATCGCCGGATGAGACAGCGTGCCAAAGAGCGGTCTGGGTGTTGCCGTCACCGCCCACATTGCCAGATACCAAACCTTTCTGGAGAAGTACTTTTGCACAGGCAGATTGCCTGTGATAAATCGCGTACCACAACGCACTTAATCCATGTACATCCCTTGTATCAGGATGGATTCTAGCGCTGGACAGGATGAATCTGACAATAGCTTCCTGGCCGCACTCTGCAGCGTGGGATAGTACAGTTCGACCTTGGTCGTCTATGATAAGATGTGCTGTGTCTCTTCTTGCCAAGAGCTGGTTGACAAGGCGCTCATGGCCACCACGAGCAGCAAGACATATCGTTGACCGGGCTTCATCGTGCATTGTCCCGGATGGATCTTGTGCTAGGAGGTACCAGACTGACCCAGCATCGCCTGCTGACGCGGCTTCTGCGAGTGATGACAGGGAATTGCGGTCAACGACTGTACTAGATTCGGATATTGTATCAGCATGCCCTCCTTTTTGTCGTCTCGTTTGGGAGATTGATGGTCGGTGGAGCCGTATACACAGAGACCTGACGGGGTATTGAGTGAGATTGAAGCTGTTCAAGTCAATCCACTCCAACTCATCACTCCTACACCTCTCAAAATGCTCCATCGTCAAAAACACATCCCTTAAATGCACCGCAATCAACTTATCCCTCGTCCCAATTCTCGTACAATGAAGAACATAAAGGCCCCTACCCGAAGTATCCTGCGCAATAAACGGCGCCTCCATATGTACTCCCTTATTAGTAATTGTGAATGGACTATTATACGGCGTGAACGGATTCCACGGGATGAAGTCACCCGAGTCCTTGAACGCAGCTGGCGTCGGGGCAAGTAAACCGCCGCGAGCACCGATGGCTTTCCAGGCGAAGAGGCTGTGATCGTCTGATACGCGCATGATCTCCTCTTGAAGGCGATAGAAGGCCTTGTCACCTTCTCCGTAGAGGAGGGGCATGTTGATCCCAAAGATTCCCATAAGGGAATATGCCCTGTCTTCTTTTCTTGTTGTGACTCTGTCGGCTGCCCACGACATTCTCTGTGCGATGCTAGTCGTCTCTAGCTCCTCGCTGTCACAGAGAATAGATTCCGGTATGTTTGTTCTCTGCGATAGTGCCTGCACCAAGCTTGTCTTGGTGCCCAACTCGCGCCAGTGTTTGTCGAAGAAGATCATTGAACCTGGCGCGATGAGTTCTTGTAGCGTCCAGCCTCTGGTAAACCATCTGCTATTCGAGATCTTAGACACAGTAGAAATATCCGCGAGGTATACATAACAAATGCTAGCCTCTTGATAGTACCGATACATTGAATTAATCGCTTCACTCAGTTCTGCACTGCTCGTCTTGTCGATACAGCAGGTATCGTCCCAGATGTACTCAAACCCATTCTCTCGCGCTACGCGACAGCAGCTCTCGAGCTTAGCGTAGCCTTTTTTCGACTTGGCGCTATCCCGTCCCATGTCGTGGAAGAGGACCTCTTCCTGTTCCCAGGTGTGAGAGAGGATAGCGTAGCCGGGCACATTGGCGTCGGTGAGGAACTCGAGTTGAATGGTTTCGGTATTGACGAGGCGCATGGCTGATGCTGTGCGGGAGTGGAGTTGGGATCGATGACGAGGATTGGGATGAGGGATATCGGATATCATCCTTGTTTGTTTTGCACGCAGTGATTGGTTAGACAGAAGTTGGTGGCCAATTCTCACGAATGCGGGGAAGCATGGAGAAACTACAGTCCGCTCGTCAATTCACATCTTCTTGACTCTACGATGTCTTTGGCTTGAGAATGAACTATGTGTTGACTTTTGGAATGACAATGGGTTGTAGGAGATCCAGGTTGTGGTGGTATATCACCAGAATTTTATTGCTTATCTTGGCTCTGTGGAATATACATCTTAATGCTGTGTTTCCCCAATGAAAGGTTCACTGCAATACGTGATTCGTTATGGACTGTTTGTAGAAAGAGGGAAATAGTTTAGATGATTTAATAATCCTTATCTGGCTCTCAGTTAATCTATGCACAGATATCCTATAACATCAAGTAATCTCATGGCCCTGAAAGGCAACCTCAATATGTTTACCAACCTGAAACTCTCCGTCCTCAACCTTCCCAGTCCATTTACTGGAATGAACTGACTTAAGCACTGTCTCAAAACTTGATAGTTGGAATCCATTCCGAGACTTAGTTGGGCTCACTGAGACAGGGTCAAGAGTTGCACCTTTGCTCCTCGACCATCTTATCAATGTGTATTTCATCACATATTGCCGTCCAACTCATTGTGACTTGAGGCAAACCTTTCTTTTGAAGACGTTACATTTCACTGTTTACATTTCGATAGCCGATTCGTCAAGCAGAGACTGAGCTTTGAGCAGTTCCTTAGCCTTTACACGGAAGCTCCGAAGTACAGCAGCGAGAGATCCCTTCTTCATCACCCACTCCCAAGGATAAGAACGTGCTTCGGTAAGGCGAGGCTGTGCGTCCAGCAGGGCTCAAGCGCATTGGCCAGGGCAATGTCCTCGCTAGTGATCTGGTCTGCGTAGGGATACGGAATGCCCTTGTGCAGCACGTAGAGGAGCTATAGCTGCCGAGCGCGAAGACGATTGTTCTATTCTGAGTTGCAAGACATGATTGAGCATTTGTCCAGTTAAGTCAGAGATGTTGTCGGTGTTGTAATAATGGAAGAGATTAAGCTACAAGACCATTGGATTTACAATTTATATACATTAATTTGATATCTACAAGTCTTTGTCGCTATTTGAATATATTATCTTGTGTAAAGCTGATGAATTGAATTCATAGGGCTGATAAAGGTGGTCCTTTAATCTTGTCAATTTACTTCTGTCCCCTGCATGACTCTCTTTGTCCAGTCGTGAAATGTATTTGCTTCACAAAAGTACTCAATACGCACACCTGATCTCGCTTCCAATTACATCAGTCAGAGCTCTGCTTAAATCAGGGATCGGTTTATCTCATTGCACAATTAACAGAATGGCGCAGCAGAAGGAACCATAATGATTGACTAAAACCTACAATTGCGGGGTCAGAAGATCCTCAAGACCAAGACATCCTGCTATACTTAATTCAAGCCATCTAGACAAACAAATATTCCAAGTCACTTCATCTTCCTCACTTATTTGTTCATCGAGCCAAGGCCCTTCTGGATATACAATCCCTCAATCTTTCGTTCAATGATCTTCGCCAATCTGCGTCGCCTCTCCTTCTCAACAGGCAGAATGCGCCTGCTTATCTCAAAGACTGGGGCAACGATAGGTTCATGAAGCATCGACGTATTGGTTTCGACCAAGAGGTATCTGACAATGTCCTCGGGCAGTGCGTAGATGTAACGAAAGTCGCTGGGCCAGGGGAACTCCGGGTTCATCAGACGACAGTATAGTCCGTGGCCTTGTCGCAAATACTCCTGGGGTAGCTTCTCGAACTCGGCAACTGTCGTAATGGTTTGTTGATTAGGGTGAGGGTTGTCTTGGATATTTCGTGGTAGATCCTTGGGGCAGGGAACGGCAAGGTTGTTCATGCGACGGGCCATTTGGAGCAGGAGTTGATGAGATGACGTCGTGGGGGCTCGTAATCAGTGGCGAGCTCCTCATTGATGCCATGTTCTACCTGGCGAGCACTCGGTTTTCCCGAGGTGGAATTGGGACCTTCATAGCTCGGAGCAAGGCAATAGGCTGGTTGGAAATATGCATATTGTACGTGTAGGTACAGCGGCATGTATAAGGATGCTGAGTCTGTAAAATGGCCTGGAACAGCTGGCTCTTGTGATGATTAGACTGGGACCGAAAGATAGCAGGGTAGCGATGCGATTTATGAATTGTTGATGAATCTTTGATACCGCACTGGACCTCGTCAGGAACTCACAATATTTGACTGAGGCAAAGGGCCAGGTCGTACATTGAAACAACGTCATCAATGATAAATGTATAACCCACATCATTGCTAGGGTATACAGGCTATTTTTGTCGACTTAGCACAAAGAACTCTTGGTTGAGTCTATTAATAAAGTCATTCACGGAGTTGCCACGCGCAGAAGCAACAAAGAAGTCAACAGTTGGCAAAGACAATGATCCTTTTGTTGCGCATGATGAGAGATAACGGAAATTGAAGAAAGAGGAAATCTTCTATTTACTCAATTGATTCATTGAATGAGTACCTTATCGCCGTCATGTCAATCTCTAACCCTGTGATGTGTGAAACATCCTAGCAGTAGGACAGAAAATGGTAAGGACCCTATATTGCAGTCTGGAACAAAGCGCGATGGGGCAATGCTTCTGGAACTTGCCGCTCATCCAGGAGTGATTTGGATGGATCTCACAATCAGTTAAGGTGGCATCGCAATTAGTTTATAGAACCAGCTATCGCCATGTCGCGTTGCATAAGTCAGGCGTAGGTTTTGAGCTTTCCCATCCGATATTTTACTCCATTTCACCCCGATTTGCCTTTGAGAAAAGTTGCTTACTCGAATGACGTAGCTCCTCTTTTTGTTTCAGCCACATTCATTCCCTCCAAACGGTCTGTTGACCAACAGCTGCACTTTTGGCACTTTCATTCTTAAGAGGGTCTGTGCAACCAGATTCTCAGACAGCATTGGCTGGGTGGTCTTCAGGGTCCTGTAGCTAATGTTATTCACCGCGGAATATTTAGGGACGCTTGCTATTGTGGTTGCTTTTGTTAAGCCAAGCGAGCCGCCATGATGTATTGACTGTTGTGAGCCCGGCCGCTTCTGATATATCAGTTTTTGCAGTCTGTTGTTGTTGTTGTCGCACTGTACATCCCAACGACCTATTGATTTAAACTGTGTGGAATTAAACCTGATTGGATGATTTCAGGATCTCAGGGACATACAGCTGACAGTGTACTCCAACTGCACTGTTTCTCACAATGGGAACGTGAGTCCTAGTCCATTTTTGTGCTTCTCTCTGGGAGAATGTCGCATTCGGTAACTTGCGTTGATTGGAACAGAGCATGCTTCCTTAAGTGGTTGCAGTAGTGGTGATGACAGCAACTTAAAAACTTAAAAGTTACCACTCCACAAGACGAGACTCTAGTAATACCATCCACTAGGTTACATACAAATATCCACAAGACTCTGAGTTTAGCAGCAGCCATGACAATATCTAGTTACCAAGACAGTGAACATCGCTTCCTTCACACAAGCCGGTGCTTTGACCCTGACCCTGCAAGTATGTAATAGAGATTCGGTTTAGCGCAAGTCTTGAAGGGGCGATGACGTGAGTAACAGTTGCAATAAATGCGTAGTAACACTTACCCTCAGCGAAGTTAGACACGACTGCTCGAGTGGCTTGAGATGACATGGGACGGTCACAGCGCTTCAAGTCATGCATCTCTCTCTCAGCCTGAAGTAACATTGATTCCATCAGTGGCTCTAACCTGGTTACCCTAGAGCAAATGTCCGAACAATCTAAGCACTTAATCTCTCTGTATATGTATCTCGATGCTTCCCCGTCCATAACGCCGTGAAATGCCATAAACCTCCGATCACCAAGAATCGTCAACGAACCAGCTCGACTCCATAGTCTTGGGCGAAAAGAAGGGCGTTGGATCAATAGCCCTTGGGTCAACAGCCTTTGGCGTCTTCGTCTCTTCCACCTCAATGATGGCCTCCAATTTCTCATATCTACCCAAAAGCTCTTGGCAAATTCTCATCCTCTCACCCCATAAATACCGATCATGGGTCGACGTCGTCATCTCAGCGCCCATCATCATCGGTATCGTGATAGGAGCAGCTAGACCCCCAGTCAAAAGTGTCAAGACAGCTGCACCAGCGCCTAGGCGCGTACGGTTGAGTTCCTTGTTCCGACTGGCCTTTTCGACACGAAGGTTGGAGAATTGATCGAACAGCTTTTTGCATATCTCGGTGGAGGACGTGCCGACGAGGAGGAAGGCGAGAATTATGGCAAAGTCAATGTCACTCCAGTAGATGTTGACATCGTTCCATCCTTCACGAAGAGACTCGAAGCCTGCATTCAGGCGGTCAGGAATATTTTCAAGCAATGCAGATAAATTATTGACTTACATTTGTTGACCTCGTCAATGTTGCTGTGATTTTCCACGTGTCCAATGAATTGCACTTTCGAGATACTCCGAATCCTGTCTTCATCCCATTGCTCTCCTTGAGATACTGATTGCCCCGGTTGGTGGTTCCAGTAAAGTCCCGTTGTGAACTTTTCCAGGACGGTCTTGCGGGAATGCCATATGCTCTTGGGGACCAGACAAAGTGTCATCTGAACTTGGAACGTAGATGATGGGAAAATAGCCGGAAGAGATGTTGTCTGCGTATGGTCCCAGGTGATCACTTCACCAATCTCGACAATGGTGTTCGTACCGAAATCGATGCCGGCGTCGTCGTTGATAAGTGGTGTTGTGACTAATACCGCTACCCACTCATCTGGTTTCGGCGCAGGCTTCGCTTTCTTTTCCTCGGAAACTGGCGACTCGGCTCCAGGCTGATCTAGAAATATGTTAAACTCTAGCTCTGGTCCAATGCTTAAACAGACTTACCGCCACTAATCTGCCCCAAAACCCAGTTCACCACCATCAAAACCACTGCCCTCACCTCGGAAGAAAAATGCCGAAACTTGGCCCTCGCAACTACCAATTGCTTATTCCCCAAACTTCGCATCTTCTCAAACGGAGGTGTAATCTGGGGAAATTCGACAGGAACAAAGTACTTGACCATCGCTGGCGCATTGTCCCATTTGTCATTCAGCATGATGACCAAATCGAAGCCTTTAGCCGTGAGCCAAGCGAGAAGAGGAATGACAGCGAGATTTCTGTAGAACTGTAGCCATTCTGGACATAGGACGAAGAGCGTTGATGCGACGGAGACGACGACGACGAGTTGTTGTTTTACAACGGCGAGGTCGTGGCGCCGTTGGAGGGGCCGGGGCGAACTGTCCATGCTCACAGTCTCTTTGGCGATGAAGTTTGATGCTAAAATGATGATAGTGAGAAACAAAGTAAGAGAAGATGATTTTGAGGTTGATGCCCGTTAGCATCTCGGGTATCAAGGTCGAGCCCCCCACTATCACCACATGGCGCACTCAGCCACCAATCAATACCATCCCCACATCCACTTTCATGCAATCATACGTGTCTGAGGACAACAAGCGAGAACCACGAAGAAGCGGTCAGTTCGTCACCATTCGCTTTCTCAGACGCGACTCGATAAGTCTAGAATTCCACTTCTTCCCACGACAGAGATCGGAGAGATCACGGAGACATTTGTTGATTGACAGATGCAACAGAACTACTGCCAGGTCAAACTGGCTCGTGATTTAATGACTTTCGCTGCGTAACTAGGCCTATTTATTGTTCCTTAGCCGTCTGCATTACATCAGATCGACCTCGTGCATTCCGAAGGTCCTCACCCAAGCGAGTTGTGATGTTTTCAACCAGCCTTGGCACATCAGATCGGGCAACGCCTACCACGGCCAAGCTAGGTCGAACAGCTCAAAGCTTGGTGCTTCTTCAATTTAGATTGTAGGATTTTCCAGCGTCGGTTTGCTAATCCTGTTTGTAGTCACTCACCTTCATAGAAGCGCAACTCGTTTTTGTTCTGGCACTAGGTTCTCTCTGCCGGAATAAGCTCTCATCCACAAGTCTCAACTGCAAATGACACTTCTAGCCCACTATTTAGACATCGATACCACGATGACTGACCAATGGCTACAGCATAAAGCTGATATCATTTGTTCTGGCACATTATCATGATGAATTTAAATTACTTTTACAGGCCCAGTCGTGTCTCCATTCTCCGCCATTCCCTCTCACCTTATGTTCTGAGACTTGAAGGGTTCTGGAATGGTTGCGAACTCCACGACGTAGTCCTATCGAATGTCAGGACCATCGAAAGCATCAGCAGAATAAGTTAATGCTCCTGCCTCCTGATTTTGTCGCATTACCTGCAGTAACCTTATTGACGCCTGTCTCCGATTCTCTTCTTCTAAGCCAGCCTAATTAGATGACAGATGTCATGCGTTGGCAACATCACATAAAAGCAGTAGATGAGAGTTGGTAAGAAATGCACCTTGTGAGAAAGTCGATAAACACCAATGATTCAATGTTCACGGCATGATGTGTCATAGATATTGTCGACACGCGATATATTGACCAGCCTGCCTTCTAAAGTTGCTTGCTGTTGACCGTACCACTATTAAACTGTGACCTCTCCTGACGACCAAGGTGTCTCGGCCAGGGGGGGGTGGTCAAGTCGAGCAAGACGATAACTTCAAGTAAGTAGGCCTGACCGCTTGATGGTGAAATTGTGCGGGAAGGGCTGCGATTGTTGCAAAGTGATCTTATTGAGTGGTAGGATCATACGGGACACAATTGTTTGACTTCATCTTCGTGAATGAGAATCCCCCAAGTCTACCCTGCACCAATCCCTCAGAATCAGCATGTCGAAAAACCAACAATCTAAGAATGGCTCCAAAAGTCCAAATTAACAACTCTATAATAAGTTTGGGCAAGGTCTAGTCAGGCAGAGCAAATAGCACGATCATAAATGTTACTCAATGATCGTATATTACATAGTCATTGTACAATACTGACGAGATGAACATGTTCCAACAAAGCAGCAGTCTGGTTCTTTATTTGTACGTCAAAGCACAGATCTGTATTAAGACATTGTGTTAAAGCTGGAGCTTCTTTTATCCTCGTGAACTTATCACAGTCTTTCTCAGCCGTAGGCAGTCCGAGAGGGGGTTTTACCGGCTTGTTCGCTACATGACCCTGCTTGGTGTCAATCAGATTTCTGGGGGGTGTTGATCTACAGCCGTGTGGAATATACTGTGCGGAGAAGCTGAGCTGAGGGGTTAGACTGGTCCTCAGCGCGCTGTAGGGCTTAGTAAATTTTAAGCTTTCGTGCCTGCAGTAGGCTGCATTTTGGGCAATGTATCTTTTTTTCTGTTTAAATGCATGCTCCAACTTCAATCAGGTAAGTTTAGCGAACGCAAAACTCGGTATTGCATTAAGCGACTCTAAAGGTACATCGCTCTACGATAATATTCAACTACAGTATGCATGTCGTGCGACATGGGCAATGGCAATTTCTGAAAGGCTGGTAGGATCGCTTGCTTGTCCAGGACTAAATTGACTTCGTTTAATGGGAATAACACTGTGTTTGTGCCATCTACTGCACTCAGTAGATGCTGCTTACCCTATAGCAGCTGAGGTCCAGATCTTAGAGGGAGGCATAGGAAGCAATACTGTTGTACAACTTGACATAACTTCTGGTTATCTAATGACAGTCACAACTCCTTTTGAAGTCCCTGGATGCGCCGGGCATTAGTAGCGACAGCGGTCTTGAGCCTGCTATGGCAGGAATCACGATCTCGTAACACTTCGAGCTTCATCCTATCATCAATCAATATCCAAGGGGCAGATCTACCTACCATCATCTAAAAGACCCAAGTCAATTTAAATTCATTATAGTTCTTCAGTTGCAGAACCATTCCCTATCAACTTACCAAGTCAGCAATCTTAGTCAACGCTTCTATAAGCAGTCTAAGAAACTCGAGGTTCTGGCAAGTAATGGGAATTACACATTATACCTTTCAAAAACAGCTATCGCCGACAAATGCAAAGAAAACAGTAAGATTACTATATATAGACTGCAATCACAGGCTTCCCCTTGGGAATGAGTCTTTGTCTCTGAGTTGCGGCATTGGAGTTCATCAATTCTCTGGGCGGGGCTATTTTTAGACCTCGACATTGATTGCGGAACCATTCCGCAAGCGCGGATATCTGCCGCTCAGGTTTAGGCTGTAACTATGATCTGAACATTGGTGTTCTATTATTTACCCTGGCTCTTGTATTTAATTATTCATACGAACTGAATTTACGTTACACACATATAGAATA